>VWZS01004141.1:2105607-2151251 GCA_013397075.1 Rhabdornis inornatus | reverse complement strand
ATTCTGCATTAACCTATTCTAAGCTTTTCCTGTACTTCTGTTCTCATGTCCTAAGGTTTTTCTTAGCTTGAGTGAGTGCTGCACAGCCTCAGGGCACAACATGCAGTGTGCTTTGGTCTTTGGGGGGCTGAATATACAATATTCTGCCCGTGTGACATGAATGTTGTGTCATAAGTCAGTATTACTATATGCATAATTTTCAGTAAGATAATAAAAAGCAAGGTACATTGATGAGAGCAGAACTCATCCCAAAGGGAGCACAGGTGCTCTGCCAAGTGAAGCTGTCCAGCTGTGGTGCTGAGCATTCAGCAGAGGCTGCAGGGGTGATGCTATGCCCTTCTGAATGTTGCAGGCTATCTCAGCCAGCCTCTTCCCTTCAGCACAGATATTGAAGGTCTGGGATTGCTCTGTTAACAAGGTGTTTCCCACAGGGACACAGTATTTGATTATGGGAGGGCATAAATTAATTAAAATAGTGGTCAAACAAAGCATAGCTCTGGAAATAGAAAGTCTTTAGAATAAATATACTGTCACTGGAGCTTTGAGGGTTCTTGATCTCAACTAAAATCCTCATCAGTGAATGTGTAAGCATGTCAAATCTGTTCTCTAAACTACAAAATAATTTATATTGAAGTTTATTCTAGATCTATCTCTAAATTTAAGAAATGGGTAGATGAGTAAAGGTGCCTGCCAGGATATGAGCTGAACACATTGAATGATATGCAATAAATGACTTCTTTAGAGAAGTATACTATAAAGAAGACAGTTGGGGAAGGGCGAAAAAAGAGGCCTATTAGAGGTGTGATTGAACCTTCCATTTCCAGTGTTTCATTTAAGGTTTGCCTGAAGGCTATACAAATTGAGGTGGGTTTTTTTTCTATACTATAGTTGATGAAAGCACATTCTGGATGCTAAAGGTGGCTTAATCTTAGCACAGTGGACAGAATATTTTCTTAGCGAAACCACAATTCTACCCTTTAACCTTCCAGAGAAAACTAGTATAAACTTTATATATAATTCTGGAAATGAAGCTGGTATTCTTCACTAAGGTCATATATTTAACATAATCTAAAGTAGACCCTGTAAAAATGTGTCCTGGATTGTGGATTGCTTTGCTGCTCCCCTTATCTTAGCAAAGATTCACTTTTGAATTGCAATACCACAACTCTTGCAGAGGACAGTACAAGCAGGAAACAAAATACTTTAGTGTTTTTAGCTGAGGTACTGTGTGCTGGCTTACAGCCTGCTGCAATATAGAAAAGCCAGAAAATACTGCTTGATTTGGAGCTGTACCTTTGATTATTAGGAAAAAGAGCAAAGCTACATATAGAGAGACAGTGACTTGCTCTGTGTTGCTGCTGCCTTGCAGTGGAGTGGATGTGCAGGATGCAGCTGAGACAGCTGTCCTGGGGCCTCTGCCCTGCAAGGAATCCACCCCAGCCCTTCCCACCCTCTGAGACTACTGAAAAGCGCTTTTCCTGCCTGCTGTGGTGAGTGTCATCTTTGCTAGCTGTAGCGAACATAGGTTAAAAAGGCCATTATTTTTCTCTGTTCATCTTGGTTCTTCCCCCTCCAAATTGCACATTAATATCTTCATTTTAGAGACCTAACAGTAGGTAAAACCTTTATTTAGATATATTTATCCCACTATCACATCTGGGAGGGGGGAATTGCACTGCCTCAATGTCCCATGAGGCCAAATGCTGAATGAAGGCAGCAATAGTTAGAAAAAAAACTTATTTGTAGTCTACAGAAACAGTGTGAAGGTTCAAGACAGCCCTCTGAATTTTACAGTAACTTTAGTTATTGTAACTTGAGAAGTTCCCTTGAGCAAGATGCTTGTGGGAGGTGGTGGCCTCCCAGTCTGTAACTTGCTCTCAGTTGTGGTTTCTTTGAAAGTGTATTGCGCAGGGCTAAAAGATGAACTGGCATCTGAATTAGCACCTATTTATATAATTTATTGGCCTCCAAACTACAGAATTACTAGCTGTCATATAATAATTTTTACCCTGTGCCTGGAAAGTCACAGACCTAGTACTACTGCTAAACTCTGAGAACAGAAAAACAAGTTTTAAAACTTCGGGAACCCAGTAAATTTGTAAACACAGCCACCAAATGGCAGAATGGATTGAAGTCTGCAAGATCTCTTTTATCAGTGAATGTTTATATTTTCTTTTGTTTGTAGCAAGATATTCTGATTAGTAGCTACAGCACTTAATGTCCATCAAAGACTTGTCTTTGTGAAATCAAGTGACAGTGCTCAGTTCTTACCTTGGTGGAGATGAATACAGCCAGATTGGATAAAAAAACACAATCAAGAGTACAAAACAATATAAAATTTGTATAAAATACAAAACAATATATCTGAAATATTAAAGACTGATTATTAGTGATATCTTTATACAATTTTTGGTATTTTATTAGGTCAGGAATTCCACTAGATTATGCTATTAATTATATCAGATAAAACCACATGGACTATATTGAATTTCCAGTATCTTCTGCAAAGAGGGCTGATAGTTGTTCATGTGGGAAGTGGTTTTATTATCCACCCCTGAGAGCTGCTCAGTCAGACACAAAGATGGGCTCCCAGCTGCTTTAGCACCAGGGGAGCTGTGAAACACTTCCAGCTTTGCACAGGTGTGACCACTCTCCTCCCAGGCACTCACTCATTTTAAAGGAAGAACAGGCTGAAAGGGGTAAACCAACAACAATGAACTTGTTCTGCTTCATTTTCCACTCAGTCAGTGATACAAATATTTGCCCTTCAAGTGGGGAGAACAAGTGCTGCTGTGTACTTGTTCTCTGACTTGACTGGCAGCTTCCTGTTAACACTCCAAGATAATTATCCACAATGGTTTTCTGGAGGGGTCAGGTGTCTGCAGCGTCCTCAGTGTGCCTTGTAACCCTGGGCAGCTGCAGGAAGGTGAATTCACTCCTCTGCCACTTCCCTGTGTGTTGCAAACAGAGGTAGCAAATGGTAGGAACTGGAAAAATTCTCAGATCTGGATGTCTGGCACAGTGATGGACTTGAAAAGAGGGTGATGATCGAGAGATAACTACACTGCAAGTTAAAATTGTCACTTAAATCTCCTGTAATAACCAGAAATCAAATTAATGACTTTGGTACCTTAGAGAAAAGGCTGCATTTCAACTGTGTAGACCCTTAGAAAGGTCTAATAAAGCTGCTTTGGTCCTCTAGAGGGCCAAACCTTTCAAACCAAGAGTGTATGAAAACACTCAGAATCATTAAAATATTAACAGAAATTTCACTGAATTTGTTTGTTATAAATATCTCCCTCTACAAGTAAGTAAAATATTAATTAAAATATTTCAGTATCCATTTTAAAAAGGATTTCAGTCTTTATAAGGCATGAAACAGTTTAGTCTGATCATTTTATTCATATCTGTATGCATTTATCTTTCAGTGAGTAAAGTTACTGCAGCATACAAATCTAGCTTAAAAGATCTTAATGTGAAATTTAGGTACAGAAATTAAATGTATGAAACCTGGGGGAAGATTTTTAAAACAAAAATATGATGAAGACAGACTATTTAATAGACAAAACTAGCACAGCAAACTGTTGTGATCATGCTGATCAAGCCCTTAGTTTCACCTCACTTCCAAAAGTAATTGTAGTCAGATGACTACAGTGAAAGTTAAAAACTCAAGAGTTTCTCAGCTGTTATTTAAATCACACTTTTCTAGACATATAAATTGAGGTTTTTGTATTTTGTCTAAAAAGTTGGTTTTGTGCTCTCATAGATAATACATTGTGGCATTTGTCTGTTAGGTTCCTGGTTCTTGAATGTATAGCGGTGAGGAGATACCTATATCTGAGTCACAGATATTTCCTGTTCTGGAATATTTAGTTTTTCAATACTCTTGAATAAACTTGTACAAGCTGGAGGTATGCTAACTGTAAAAGAAGAAGAAAAGGAGATTGCCTTATGCAGTCCACTTACAGGCATAATTCTAACCATTTAGCAAACTATTTTGCACTTTAAATTAATTATATGAATAGGAACTCTATATTCTTCAAACCTTCCCTTCTGAGAACCTCTTGTGCAAATTAGAAATAATTTCGTTATCCCCCTTATTTTTCTAGAATGGCATCAAAGCAGCTGAATTTGTGTTGAATATTTTTGTCTTTCTCAACCTGGCTAGCTGGAAGCAGGTATTTCTGTCCCCTCTTACCTGCTCAGTGCCCTCGGGGTGTCCTGCATGTGCTGTCCCTGGGCTGGGCTGGCATTTTCTGGGTGCCCATCCTGTGCCACCTGCAGGAGGGCAGGGCAGGGTCCCCTGGCCCAGCCAGGCTCAGGTGAGCACAGCAGGGCTCAGCACTTGTTTGTGCCGTGGTACAAAGCTCTATCGCCTCCCACCTGGTGCTCTTAAAGTGGCACAAGCCTTTAAGGAGGCAAGGGAATCAGCAAAGCAATTGCTGGCTCTTCACACGTGCACAGCCTGCTTTGGGACACAGCCACCTGCAGTGAAAAATGAGATCCCATTTTTTACCAGAAAACCACTTGGGCTTTCATTATAAATCATCTTGTTTACTCAGGAGAGAGTAATCTGATTGAGTAACTCATTCTGACTATTATGAACAGCACACAGCCTCCAGAGTGTGAAGGCTGCTGCCCCTAAATTTATTGTAGATCCAAGGGGTTCATACAGCCAATCTCTTCCACCTGGGCATATTCAACAACCCACTTGCTACTTAACAGCTTAGCTTTATTTAAATATTTGAAAAATCACAGCTGTGCCCAGGCTGCTGCAGTATCTGTTGTATAAAGTGCATGTAAAAACCTCTTGAGAGGCTTTGCTAAGCCAGCTCTGGCTCCTCTCCATGCTGCTGGAGGTGGCACTACACAGTCCCTGAGAAGTGGCCCTGCTGCCTGAGCACACTGCTGCACCTGGCTCTTGCCTCTTGACAAGAGATGATGTCAAGGCCAAACTGCAGCCTGCCTTAAAAACCGAACAATGAGGTCTGTGGAACTATGTGTGCTGGAATGGATACATCCAAAGGGCTCTACAGACCTTCAGGTTCCAAGGATGCCCCTTTATGTCTCAAAGCCAAACAACCATCAATAGGTTTTTCAGTTTCTTACAAAGCAGAAAAAAATATTAACTAGGGTATTTTCACAGAAAACAACAGCTGTTAGGAATAGTTTTTCACATGATGGATATTTTTATAGAATTCTAATCAATTTTCTGAACAATTCTTGGCAGGGGGGGTGGGTGGGTGGAATAATTGTTTTCCACTGTGCAAAGGAGAATCAGGAACACTTTTTCCTGCAGAACTTGGCAAGTGGCTTCCACCCCTCTTGATATTTGACACTAATATTTCATCTTGCTAAAATCAAATTCCTCACTAAGTTGCTTTCCAAGAAACCTGTTTATCCTGCTCTCTTACTAACTCTTCAGCTTGATACAATTTTAACTTTACTTAATCCTAGTGCTGGTACTATTAGTCCTACAAATGAAAGTGGGAAAGTACATGCCATTGACAGAAGATTGAACATCACAGTTTGGCTTGCCAGCATGCTGAGTGGTCCAGAATATCCACAAGGAAATACATGTCAAATAGCAGCAGGGGGATAGGGTAGATCAAGCTTTTATAAAATAAATTCACTAATGTTTCAGAAAACAGCTTTTGAAGTAAATGCTTGCTAGCCTTGGGAAATCCTGTCTTTCTACAAATCAGAGGATGCTGTATGGCCCTCTCATTCAGATTTAGGAAATAAATTCAGTGCCCAAAGGCTGAACCAATCTGTCTTTCAGGCCGAGAACTGCTATTTCCAGAGCTGCCTGCTGTCAGCAGGGCTGTTGAAGGTGGCAGCTTCAGGCAGGGTGACAACCATTTGCTTTGAGGCTTTGTGTCCTCATCCCAGTACCATGGGTAGCCATAGTGTCTCACCAGGGCATCTGCAGCTGTGGAGGAACAGACAAAGTCCTTTGCTCTCTTCCCTGGGGGCCCACAGGGGAAAAGCCCAAAGATGGGGCAGTGGTGGAACATTTCTGTTATGGCACATATTCATTAGACTAACACTGAAGGTAGCTGCTTTCTTTCACACACCTGAAATTAAGTTTAATTTTAAGATAACTCTGTGGACCCCCTGCAGATTAGCAGGATAAAATAAAAAATTTACTATGGCTTTAAATGTTTGGTGGTGGTGGACTGTGTGTTCAGCTTCATTCTCAGGCAGTTTACTGTAAATGTCTTAAATTTCCTTGGAATATGATGAGTGGAAAATTACCAAAGGAGATGATGCTTGTGATCCTGTTTCCTTGTGCTTGTGGCAGAGTTAATTTCACAACAGGAGTCCTGCTAGGCTGAAGACTGAGCAGGTGAGCTGATGGGTGCAGACAGATACTGGTGAGCTAAAAAATGTTTGTGAGTAAGAATAAAGTTTGAAAGTGAAACAGTGCCATATGGACTCCTGAGTCCTCATTTCCCCTCTATGTACCTGTTTCACCTGGGTTAACAGAGCAGTCTGTCTGGACCTTACATGATATGGGACTCAGTAGTTTATATTTTGGCTGTGCTGTCCCAAATTAAGGCATTTGTTAACAGCTTGTAGATCTCCTTACAAGCCAAACAGATGCATGGATAAACAGGACTTTGTCCTCAGAAATTTTACCTTTGCATATGTTGAGATAACTTTATAGCTCTTGGAAACAGGGTCCTATTTAGTATGCATTGTGATGAAGGATTTGAATACTGCTGGAGTGAATAATTGAGTGTAGCTGTGGGGGTGGACCAGGCAGGGACCAGGCTGCTCAAGCACAAAGGTGTCTTGGTTTGACACCAACCTTGTTGCATAAATTTTCCTAATGCCTAAAAGACAAGCAGCTTAGTTTGCAGAGAATAACAGCAAGAATGAGTGACAGGCCCTGACATCAAGCAGAGGGCTGAAAGAAGGCCAGGAAGACCCATTCCTTGTCACAGAGCAGGTGCTGAGACCATGTGCCCAAAATAATGCTGTAATTGAATTTAAGCCAGTGCAGGAATGTTGTGCATGGCAAGCTGCTGCTCTGGAATTACAGTGATTTGCACAGCCACAAGGTTCCAAGCAGGCTCTTTGCTGGCCCCCAGGTTCACAGGAGCTGTGAGCACACCTTCCCTCCTCTGTTACCTTCCACACTGTGGCTGTTCTGTCTCCCTGACACACAGAGGGTGAGGGGGAGCTGATCTGCCTCTAGAGCTGGACTTGTCCTTGCTCAGGCTTCTGTGACCAAGCTGGGACTAACACAGTGTGAATGAGTGTGACAGACAGTCAGGCTTTTGGCTTTATGGAGGCATCCCCAGATGCTCTGCCAGCCTTTGCACCATGGAGCTGATGCAGAACCTTCATTGCCCAAGCTGTGTTGAAGCCAACTGCCCTGGAGAAAGGAAAAATCCAAACCAGACATCTGAGTGTGCAGATGTACTGCACAGCTGTGAGTCTAAACTTGGGGAATTCTCACATTCAGTAGGTGAACAGACAAGCAAGAAAGCTGAGAGAGATTTCCCTTAATCCTTTATCTTAAGCTGGATAGTGAAGACTGAGGAGCAATGAGTGCTGAGTCACTTGGCATCTGCCAGCCTTGGCCCTGTGAGAATCCCAATGGGGGTCTGACAAGCACATTTGTGGTGCCCAAAATTAGCTGTATCAAAATCACAATGACAATATTGCCTAAAAAAAATTGGCCTTGTCATGGCTCTGCTGATATTCCCTATACCACATAGGCCCAGTAACTCTCCTGTTGGCTCCTGTGTGTTTTTTCCACACACATCCCATGTGACAGGGGATCTTGGTCTTCTTGTGCTCCTACATCTTTGAGTCAGGAAAGGGATTAGGAATTGCTGAGTATGTGGCTTGTGGTCACCACTGTGGAGGTGCATGAAGGTTAAAGACCTGCTGACTCTGAAGTTTTCCAGTGGGAAATGTAATAGGGATGGCTCTGTGCCACCCCAGCAGCACTGCTCCTGTCTCCTTTCAGGGCACCTATTGGGGGCGAGGGTGGCCAAAGCAGCAGGGGCTGAGCAACAGCAGAGTGTCTGTACAGGGAGTTTTGGTGAGGGAAACTTAGAGAAAGGGATCAAAATACACACAAAGTAGATGTTTATGGGTAAAGCAGTACTGGAAGGTCTTGTGGCTGTAAGCCTCTTTAGATATGCAGCCAAGAACTCTAATTTTTGGTCTTGTAATAAATCAGCAGGCTAAAAGCAGTAGGAACCCATAGGCAGTAGTATTAAGACACTCAGTGGGCAATGATTAACAGACAAAATGGCCACTGCTTCCACTATACAGTTTCATTTGTTTAAAAGACAAGTCAGATTGGGAAAGAGTGAATTCTGTTTTTTCATGCTGCATTGTTTAAGTTCACTAGCTACAAATGAAGAGACAAGTGACAGGGAAGCATATTCCAGAGGGCAGCAAGGGAAGCACTAGAACTGGCAGACAATAAGGTGATTCTTGTTGCACTTTTTGTCATTCCAAGTGCCATCAGTGTACATCTCCACACATTCCTCCTCCCCTTTGCCAGAAGGTTCGTTTGAATACCAGTTAGTGTAGCTCAGCTGAGCACCATTCAGGAGCTGGAATTTTCCTGGAATAAGGGATTGTTTTATCCCCAGGTAGGCGTAGGTGTTAAAATATCTCACAAAGTACAGAATGGCATCATTCTCGCCAGGATTCCTTGGAGTGGCAATAGAGCCTCCAGCCTCTTTGCATTTTTCCACTGTGGCTTCAAAGTCAGCACTTTTCCCATTGGTAGCAAATATTTTTCCTCCAGACTCTGTTATCATCTTGTTCAAGCGAAGGACTGGGAGAGGAGGGAAAGGCTGTTAAACATCTGTGCATTGTACTGTGCTCACTTTGCTGTCAATTCTAACTCCTGCAATTTTGCTCCATAACTTTAGATTAAACCCAGGAAAAGGTAAAGGAAAGGAGGACTTGAAATCAAAATTTCAAAGACATTTGAAAATGAGGGGGGGGGGAAAGGGAAGAAGCACATACATACACAGATGATGAAACAGGAGAATCACATAAGAAGTTGAAGAAGAAGGAAAGGAAATGAGGAATTCTCTTTTTTTAAAAAGCATATGATTTTCTTTGAGACTCTCCATAAGACTCTGAGGTGGTTTGCAGCATACCAATGTTCTTGAGTGAGTGGGATCTCATATTTGATCTGGTCGTGATTGTCTATTTTTAATGTTCTGTTTGTCAGCTGGGGGCACAGGGTGTGCATGGAGCAGCTCTGTGTAGGCAGGGATTTGAATCTGGTACATTCCTGCCTTCCTTGCACTCATACTTCAGAGCTGTTACCCAGGTGTTTCTCACTAGCTATGAAATTCTGATTCCCACCTGCCCCATTTGAAAGTTTTCATTCAATGATGTATCGGTGAAGAAGATATAAAAGGAATGCAATAAAACTGCAGAAAATCCTGCCTTTTTCTTAAGAAGCAGTTTTTGCCCACCTGGTCTATCCCCACTAAACCAGCAGCAGCAGAAAGTAAAGGCAGATAAAATACCTCCTTCCAGTCTGGAAATCCGATGTTCTAGTTGATGGATGACATCCCCATTTTCATTGCCAGCCAGTGGTGTGACTTCTGTGAACAAAACCAGCTGTTATGCACTTTGCATTACAGTTTCATCTTGGCTTTCAAATAAAGCAGAGCTCATATGAAATTAATACAAACTTTCTAAAATGTTTGACAGGTTTTAGTTTACTGCTGCTTTTTAAACAGGTGATATCTTCACACATTAATCTTCGTGAGGGTATGGGATAAGATCCTGGAAGTCACTTTCAGAGCGGGGATGTTTAATGGGGAGACCTGGAACTGGAAAATTGAAGTGATTGAGCCAGTCCAGGCAAAACACTGACACTAGTGCAGTAGGTTTAGTTGATTTTTAACTGTGTCTAGAGACTGAATCCTCAACAGAATCCTTCAGGCTTTTCAAACACTTGCTTACAGCTCCAACCTAGAACTCAGCAACAAGTTTCTTGTGCTGTGGAAAATTGTAAACTTTTCTCTATGAATTGAACCACTGCATCATTAAACAGAGATTTAAGTTTCTCACTGCATATAAGGAATTAGTAAAGTCCTGATTATTGTATTTCAGGTAGATCACACATCAGATTATGGTAGATAGCACTGAGTTTACAAAGTTTAGAACACAACAGATAAAAATAGAGATAACTTCATGCACCTGGTATTTGTTGCTCATCGCTCCCATCTCCAAAAAAATGCTTGAAAGAGAATTGTGGAAGAAATCCTGCAGGTTTACCTTGAGCACAGAATGGGAGCAGGAAAAATGCTACTGCTAAGATCTTGTGCAGCTGTGGAGGCAGCATCATTTAAAGCTAAAGGTAAACCAGAACTGGTTTGTTGTCCAGTGCAGAGTTCTGCATTTAAAAATAAAAGAAAATGTTTTAAAATTTTTCTGGGTGTGAAGTCTTCCATATATTATGCTTTGCTGGCAGTGACATGAATGGCATTCACGTAGTTGCAAAGTTATCTTATTTCAGACAATTACAATATTTTTCCAAAAGACAGTCTGCTAAGTTTACAAAGTCAACAGAGCAAAAACCCAAAACATCTCTTCAAAGCTCTTTTCTGTACATCAGATATCATTATATGCCATTATCCCCATGCAAAAAGTTATAGTTTTGTTTTACAGGAGAACAATAGACGCATGGCTGCTGTAGCAAGAGAATGTTTAAGACAATGCTGTCTTAGTCAATTGGTTTAAGAGCAAAACAACTGCTAATACTTTTTCTTCCACTGCAGTATCCATATTTTAACATCTCTTCACCTCAGGTGACATGGTCTATAAAAAGAGGTTAATATTAATTAATAGGAATTCCTATTAATTAATAGGAAATTGTTAATAAAAATGAAACACACATTAAAGTTAGAAAGTTTTGTGGTACCGTTTAATAGATTCAACATAGTTTAAGCAGCAACCTATCTAAAGATGTTCAACTTACCTAGCAGCTCCAGTGTGAATTAAGAAAGACTCATTAAATGGTCCAATTTATAGGGCATGTAACTTGAGATTCATCTTCTTACCTACAGGAAGCACAAAGAATATGTCATGTGATATGAATTTGCATATAAATGGAAATCTAATGAACTTTAACTTGACTTGAATGATAGGGGGATTGTATTCTTCAAGAGGTAAACATACTTAAGACATGAGGAAAGCATTTGAAGGTACTTTTTTACTTGTAGAAACATTTTCACAAGTTTTAAAATGCCAGCCCTGGAACAGAACAAATTTCTCAACTCATATTTGAAATACCTAATGTTTCAACAGAGTGGCTGTGCAAATGTCACAGAAGATAAGGCATAGCAAGTCCACCTGAAATATAATAGGCACCAGGAACACCACCATAATTTTTGTTACAGATTGAGGACTCACAAGTGATAATGACTGAAGTCTCATGACTAAACAGACTCTCACAATTGCAGCAACAAAGCCAAACGGCAGTGGTGCATCTGCAGCACATGTAGAGGAGACAGCTAGAGAGACACATGCTGAAATAACTCACAGAATACTCCAGGGGAAGTTTATACGTCAAAAAGAGCAGTTTTCTCCAGCAGAGCAATGACCTCTCAGTGAAGGAAAAAGCTGCTTTATGCCAGTCCTGTAAGTACAGAGGCCCAAGATGAGGAGCATCACTGAAATGGAGATGGCCTTGCCAAGCATTTTACAACTGTTCTCAGCTGAGGGTTGGCTCTGTGCAATGAAGACTTTGAGCCTGTTCAGTTCAACCCAGTCAGATGTGCCTGCATCATGCTTGTGCTGTCAGGCCAGCATCCTGATGCTGCAGCAAAGCCAACAGCCAAGACAGCTGAGGAATGAAGGGCTTTGGGACTAGATGGGGAATATATCTCTGTTAGTCTGACATGCTGCTGGGTCTGAGCAAGGCTAGATCACCTCCACAGGCACTGTGCACCAGTGCCCTGCACTTCCACACTCACCTCAACCACTGCTGTATGCCTCAACACCTCTGTCCTTGGTGGTGTGCCCACAGATGCTGGAATAAATCCTGCTGCATTGTTTATTGAGTGCCCTTCAGTGCACCAGTCCTGTGAAAAATAAATAGGCAGTACCCAGTTGTATGCACCTTGACAGAAGAGGACTGTTTTAAATTTGCAAGAGTAACCTTTGTTTCAAGTTTCTTGTCAAATTTCAAGGTTTCTTAGCTTTTGAGTGTTTGATGTAATGCTTTCAACATTCTTCTGGCAGACGTTTTTAAATTGTTATTTTTGGGAAGAAAACCCCACCAAAATCAAACAGAGAACATGAGCCAAGCCAGTACCTGGGTTCTAGATGAGCCCTAGAAAAGGTCACTGGCAGACCCTGGCCCTTTGTATCCCCGGTGAGAACAACTTGAACATTTAACTGCACCTGGAAGAAACCACAAGTTAGGCAAGGGCAAAAGAGGAGGAGGTTTGGCCTGCAGCTGTGGGTTTCACATGTTGACTCAGGGCCTGGGAAACCAGGAAGGGGACAAAAGGCTCCTTGTGATAGACTCCTGAGGAAAAATTGATGTAGGTTTGATAAACTATAAACCTTTCTTGTTTTGATTTTCATCAGCATATTAATAAGATGGTGTAAGTTAAATAGATATTTAAATACACCTTAATTTCTAATATGTTTATGATTGCCCAATAGAATATTTTATATAATTACCATAGCTTGTAAACTATTTTCTGATCTTTCCTTGAACTACATATCACAGAGGTCTAGCAAGATTCAAGGACACGGATCTGATAAAGAACATACTATTTTTGAGTATTCAGATAACTTTTCTTCACTTTCCACATCAATCAGTAAGAGGTTTCATAGTTTCAGTGGCAGTGAAGCAAATGCCAGATATCCTGAATAGGTTGTGTTGTGCAGTGTACGTAGGCAAAGGCAAAACCTGCTAAGGACAAAGGTTGGTCAATGCTGCTTTCTCAGCTGCTCTGAGAAACACAGACAGAGTTGAACAGTTGAATGGCTGTGTGCTCCTTCCATGAGCCTGTTATTTAGCCTTTTCTTGCTATATTTAGTCTCCTGAAAGTTAGTTTTTCCACAGTGCTATTCACAGATAACCTTAAAAATTATTTTCTTATTCTCTGTTTGTATTTAAATGCCCCAAACCCATCAATATTTTCTGCTTAAGTTGATTTTGTTCTGTTCTGCTGTTGCTTCTACCCTATCTTGTTTCAACCTTGTCCTGTGTTTTCTGCATTTCCTTTTCTCTTCCAAATAATTATCAGACTGTCCCCAGAAACTCTCTTATGCCTGGGAATAGCAGGAAGAGCACCCAGCATGGGAAGACCCGAGGTCCCATTTCTCAGTGGAGGGCTAAGGCTATTTTTACTGAACACTAAAAACAATTCAGCAAGATGTAGACGCTTGGGACAGCAGACTTCAACAGGCATTTTAAAAAGTTAAATTATGAACAACATTTTAGAGCAGAAAGTCTTTATTTTGCCTGTGATCAGTGCACATGAATATTACTTCCATCTTGCCCCAGGGACTTAAGTGGAGGAACCAGGAGGAGGTCTCTGGATGTCTCTGATATGTCACTTGGTACAGCTCAGCTGAGAAAAAACACAGAAGTTTTATAGCAAATAGAAAGCAAGACAATATCTCATCTCTTTAATAGTTAAATAGTTCCCATTGCCACAGCCTCCTCAAGGGTTAAGGTACCCTTGCTCTGCAGTGTTGTTCAGTTCCTGAGCCACAAGGGCAGAGATGGGTGAAAGCTTCATTCCAGGTTTCACTTGGCATCACACCTGGGTTATAACCCTTGAGGCAAATTCTGCCAAACCCTGGTTTCCCAACAGGGACTTAAAAAAAAATCCAAGTCCTCTTACCGTTTTTTAAGGTGCTACTCTAATTTCCAAGAATCCTGTATCTATTGTCTTTTGAAATCAGCTATGTTTGTGTAACTGTTGGCTAATAGGATTTTATAAAACTATGCTTCAACTTCTGATAATGAAATATCCCTTGCAACCTGATACTCTGAGGTTCAGCTCAGTTTATACAAGATAAGGCACCCTGCCAGCCTGTGTCACATCCTGCCAGTTAGGGCCACAATTTGGACTCAGTTTTCTCAAGAACCATGGGCCATGGGGTTTTTTAATCAAGTTTCTACAAAAAATCAGGGAGCCACATGAAAATTTGTATTTGCTGGAATCAATGCTCAATTTCCTCACGTATGGTAGGGGGCTGGTGTGAGGTTTTTGAGTGCCCAAAATTGATAATAGTACTTCTAAGCTGAAACAATTAATTAAATTACACCACTATAAAGAGGATAGTGCTCTAGACCAGACACAATTCTCTCTGAAATAAATATCCATAATTTTTATGGCCAAAGTCTTACTGTTAAACATACCTAATAACTATATTCAATTTCTCTTATGTGAGATAGGATGCACGTGCCTCAAAAGGGTTGGAATTTTTACCATCTTTTTACTTGTACTAGGATCTTAATTCTTAAAAACAACTTCTATAGCATTTGGAGAGTAACTAATTTTCTGATTTAAAGATCTTTATGTTGCACTTCTGTAGCAAATTATTATAAATGAAGAAAAAAAAGAATAACCTGGATTTTTCCTGGTCTGGTCATTATACATTAGGAATTATTGTTGTGCATTGCACTTTCAAGGACAGATTTTATCAAAATTATTATTACCATATTATTATGGTAATAATACCACTATTATTGCCATAGCAGAACACAGAAACAATTTATTTTGTTTCTTCATGTGCTTAACCTCTCTGTCCATTAATAAGAAATAAATTAATACATAAAAGGAGAATTCAGAGCTTTCATAAAAAATAGAAATGCTGACGTTTCAAATAGCATTTGAGGTATAAATTGATAAGGTTATACACCAACATACCAAAAAAAAGCCATATCAAAATAAAAAATAACAATTTTTTCCTCTGTGGGATGGGACTGCAAAGAATTATAAAGCAACATTACAGATCAAGTCTGAACCATAAAGGGGAAAGAGAGAACTGCCTAGCAGTTCTCTGACTGGATCTGAGCTTTTCTTTTTCAGCAGCACGTATGTGATTCATTCGTTTTTTAATCCTTTTTTCAATAATAATGGCTAAAGCAGAAGAAATTGTGCTTTTAGACCTAGCCTAGATACTTTTCTTATTGATGTAATAAATACTAGATTGTGACTGGAAAATAAAAATTCTTTTTTTTCTTAACTGGATGAAAAACACACCAGTGTCTTGAATTCTAAATCTGTTTATGTATAGATGCTACTTTGTGTTAAAACATTTGTAAGATTTTACATATTAAGGGTCTTAACAAGAGATCTCTACAGTCATTTTGCAAACCCCAAGAGAAATAAATGTGGCAGAAATAAATTTTTTATTAACTAAAGGAAAAGGATTCCCCAAAATTAGCTTCAGTTCAGAGAGTAAAAGGCAGTCTTGGTAGGGATTTTCTGGGAGGAGGCTTTGGTGACTTTTTGTGACAGGTAAACACTGCTCTAACAAAGAAACTGCATAGTTAGACTCAAAAATTGCTAATGATGCTTGCTTACTAAAATACTAATATTTAAGAGGTAGGTTTTTTTCAACCCTTTCTAGCAGATTTAGTGTAGCTGGTCAGATCTTAACCCAGGAAAATTAAAAAGTATAATTTTAGCCTTACTTTTTTTCTCAATGTAACCGTAGAATTTGAGTTGTTGTTATGGCTCTATTCCCTTCCCGTTTGAAACTTTTGGCTGAGATGGTGCCTTGGTCACAGGTCTCAAAACAAGCTGCTTTGGAAGGCAGGTTCACACTTTGAAATCCATCCAGCATGGTCCTGGGTGTTTTTTTATCATTTCAGAATCCTGGTCTGCTCCCTTATCCATGGGAGTGCTGCATGCAGCTTGGAGATAAATCATCCCTTGCCAAAAATTTGGCAGGGCTTGGAATGAATGGGAATAGATCCTACCTCTCTTTCTCATGGGAGGCTTGGGAACATCACTGCCCAGAGTCAAGCCCAGCTTCCCAGGGGCTTCCTTACAGAGCCAAATGTGGGGGAGGAGATTGTGTTTAATGCATGAATTTTAAACCTAGTGCTTTCTTTTCTTTTCCCCCCTCAGGTAGTGTGTAAATGACAATGGATGAGCTGAGGTGAGAATGTGAGGATTTGCTGCTCCTGGTACTCTGCTCAGCTGGCCCTGCTCACCAGCTGCCCAAAAGGAGCAGCAGTGAAAATATTTTGTGAAAAGCTGCTTCTTGGTCCTACCAGATTTTAGTTGAAGTTTGTCGGTGCTGTTGCTTGGTAGAACATCAGCAGAGATGCTTGTGTTTGAACTGATTGAATTTCCACTCTTAGCTGCTTTCCCAAAATATTATCTGCTTTGCTCAGTGTTTTGGGAAAAGACATGTGGCCTTCCAACACTGCAATCTCACGTTTTTTTGAGGGAATGTACTGTTTTAGCAACAAAATGCAATTTTTAGCATTTTATACATTCTGTCTACTTGAATCAAGTGCAATATTTATCTTTGTGTTTTATAGAGAGTAGCTTCTGAAACTAGAAAAATTAATTGTAACTGGTAGTATTGATATTTTCATGAAAAAAAAGGTGGATGCTGATGAATGAGTGAGTGGTTCAACGTGACACAGCACAGGCTCTATGATTGAAAGTGATGTCCAAAACCTGAAACCATAATTGCTCCAGTGAAGTCAACCTCTGTGCATCTCCTTTGAGGCAGAAACTGCTAAGTACTTCAAAATGCTTCCAACTATGACTTCATGGGCAACTTTAACTTCAGGATTTCCAAATCAAACCTTGGAATTTTCCTCTAATCTTCACAAAGGTATGGAGAGAGTCTGCCATGAGAAATGAATTCTGAGGCATTCCCAAAAGAGGGAAACACATCAGGCACATAAGTTCAGGCACATTTTAATCATGTCAATCACCTAGCACATTTGGCATTTTCCTAAGGCTAAACAATATCACAATATGATTAATTTTAAATTTTAGGATACAGAGAAACTGCAGAAATTTCATCAACCTGAAACACAGATGCTTCATTATCTCCATACTGAGGTGGCTGAAAGGCTGTTCTAAAATTCGCAGACTGTGAGACGATACCTGTTGCATTTTTTGTCATTCCAGGTGCCATCAGTGTACATCTCCACACATTTCTCTTTCCCTTGGCCATCAGGCTCACGCTGGTGCCAGTTGCTATAATTCAGAGGCATGCCATTTATATACTGAAACTGACCTGAAGTCTCCCCCTTTCTCATGCCCAAGTAAGCATATTGGTTATACTGTTTCACAATGTCCATAATAGCTTTATTCTCCTCCTCATTCTTGGGAGCTGCAAGAGTTCCTCCAACCTCTTCACAGGATTGTAGTGCAGATGCAAAGTCAACTTTCTTCCCATTGCTGGCAAGCATTTTGTCTCCTACTTTTCTTATTTTTCCACTCAAAGCAAGCACTGAAACATGAAAAGTTTTGTAAATTTTCTATGGCATACTGATGTAAAAGCAAATAAAGAGAAATCAAGAGATGATGAGAAAACTAAAAGTGTTAAGAGGAACAGAGGGAAAAATTGACAGCAAAGGATGAAGAGGAATAAAAATCTTTAAATTTACCCATTCATTAATTGTTCACTAAATATATTTAGCTGTCCTTGACCATCTGTTCTTGTCTCCAAGACAAGGATGTCCCACCTCATCTGCTAAATATAAGCCCTGTTATATTTTGTGTACTTTCTAAAGAAGATCAGTGTGCTTCAGATTTGAGCAAGGGAAATAGAGATATGTTAATTGTTTTGTGAATCTCTTTTCAGTACAGAACAATTTACCACCTTTAACAAATCTGGTTGCTGATAGATAAAAGTGGTACACGACTGTATTTCCATTAATCCGCGTGGAAAGTGCAACATCAGGTAGTTGGAATGTGTTTTTAAATAAACCCAATTTGAATAAATGTGCATTATGGTTGCCAAGAGGAATCTGCTTCTCTCCAGGGAAACAAGAATCCTGACTTCCCCTGCTTTGAATGAGAAAATGGAATTTTGGGATGTAGTACCCTTTCCAAATGCAGTTTCTTTCCTGCAAGTCATGATTCTGTAACTAACTTTGCCTATTTAACTTAAAATTAATAGTGAGTTGAAAAAGTGACAAGGGGAAGAATTACCAGCCTCCAGTCGGAAAAGTCGGTGTTTCAAATTTGCTAGAGCATTGTGGCGTTTGGTGGCCAGAGAATCAGGCAGACCTATGCAGATTAGAACAGAAGTTATACAATCAAGCAAAACCAGCTGTGCTCCTAGGAACAGGCCCATGGATAAAAACAGTTATTTTCCAGAATTATGTGACAAATGTATTTAACATCAGCAAGTGTAAAATAAATATTCTCCCAGTATTTTTTTCCCATTGCTGTTAATCTATATTAAAGAAAACTAACAAAAACATCTAATTCACTGGAAAGCCGATTATTCCCCTCTGCAGAAAAGAAACTGAAGCTTTAGAGGTTGAAGCCTTTTCTTAGTCGTATCTGTGAAACTAGCTTTGCCAAAGAGAATTGGTTTCACTCTAGCAATTGGTAGTGAACAGGCATGAAGGATACTTTTAGGAGGAAACAGTTTTTATGGCACCATGTGATTTCCTTTTTATAGTGCAGGGTGTATGCTTTGTGTTTATCTTTCTTTAATGGGAGCCATAAACAATGGTAGTGGAAGATTTCTGGATAGTGTGAAATACACCTTCCACAGGTAACAGAGGTCCTACATGCAGTATAAAGTCACTAATACACTGCCATGATGATAACCCACTATTCACAACTGAAACACTGAACTGAAGCCCTGTAGAAGCACAAAAGGCTGCTGCATCCCCAAGCTGCAACATTGCAACTCTTACTGCACTTCACAATCTATTAAAAAAAATATATATTTGGCCTAATACAGCGAGTCTGGGAATAATTCTGATAGTGCTTTAGTCTTGTCAGCAGGCCTGGAGAAAGTGTTTCTACATATATAAACATAATATTTATATTCTAGAGCTGTTGATAACCTGTTCAATTCCCTTCTTCCCCCACAAGAGAGAGGAGACCTGTTTTTTTAGAAAAAAATTAAATTGTTCATTTCCTCCATTTTCTTTTCCTTCCTGTGCTTAACACATCTGCTTCCTTGAGAGCACGTGTCTTGTTCTATCTGTTTCTAGTCATGCAGCCTTTGTGACATGGGTCTCTTGCAAAAGAGGGAAGTTTGCTTACCTTTCAGACCATCTCTTCCAGGGATACCAGGTAGCTCAGAAATTCCTGGACATTTACTCAGTGCATGGCAAGTCACTAACAAAGCAGCCAGTGCTATGAGGATGTAGGATGAGTAAGACATGATTTCTCCGGCCAGCTGTAAAAAAACCCACACATTTGTCAAGTAATGATTCTGTAAGAAATTATTTTACATTGGTTTACACAGTTGCACATTCCTTCCCCCATCACCCCTTCTTGAAATTTACATTATTTCCTTGTTTAAATAAAGTTTATAGTTCAGGTGTAAGAGATTTCCCAGATTTATTTTGCAACCATTGTGTAGTTTATACACAAAACTCTTTATAGACTGATAAACTTGGAGTAGTGAAGATAAATTATCCCTTTCACTGTCACTGACTATTTGTTGGATTAATGCTTGAGAAATGATAGGCTCAGAGGCAGCTGATCACACTTAAGCCATTAGTTGCCTGCAAGGACTATAATCACTCAATGATGCACAGGATATTAACCTGAAAGGCAAATCTGTTACACTGGTAGTTGTAATGTCTGGGAGCTTGTTAAGGCACAACACTATCTAAGCACATTTATTTGGCATAAACTGATACTGTTTTACACATGGGCAAAGCTTTATAGCTCAACTGACATTCCTATCCTGTTTTGAAAAAAATTCCACAAGCCCGAAAATGTCAGTTAATCTTGTAGAAAATGTATTTTTGCTTGGCAATGGGCTTATTCGTCTTAATTTATCCCTACAGATAAAACAGTAAGTAGGGATATAATCTTAGTGCTGAGCTATCGCGACTAAAAAGCATTTTAAAACTGTGCATTGTGGGTTTACAGCAGAGTGAGTGGGTGTACTGTGCAGCTGTGAAACCTGAAGGACTAAAAGATACTATGGCATAGAAATATCCAGTTGTTGGCATCATTCAGTTAAACTAACAGGAGATCTAAAGAAAGGTTCAAGATGACAGAATGGGTATCTATTTCCAATGCGGTGATGCTCATGGGCTGACTCAAAACAAACAACTCAATATTCATTACTTCACTTTTCTATTGGCAAAAATCAAAGAGGATCTTGTACCTGCTCTCTCCTAAAAACTTCCATCTTTTAGAAAACAAAACATTTACACTTACTAGGTTCTAAATCTCCTCCACTTAAAATTTAAGATAAAAACTTGGTTGGCTTGAATGCTGTAAGATTATTCACATCTAGGTTCATCAGCTGTAATGAGGTATTTGTTATCACATTTCAAAGTATATATGCCAAGTAGAATCAAAGTGGCTGTCTAGTGTCATTTATTAAATGGGGTGAGCTTTTAAAAGAAAAATCATTAAACATATATCTT
The DNA here is from genome assembly GCA_013397075.1 of Rhabdornis inornatus. Lineage (NCBI taxonomy): Eukaryota > Metazoa > Chordata > Aves > Passeriformes > Rhabdornithidae > Rhabdornis > Rhabdornis inornatus. Next base: position 2,130,673 of record VWZS01004141.1, on the reverse strand, counting down.
CCATATTGACTCTGTTGTAGAAGACTTTTGAGATTATTTTTAATCTGCATCAACAGCAATTTGTTTTTTAAGTGGAATGTCTCATCAAGGTCAATTTGATGCGACATACCCTTGAATATATGAATGTTCAATTATGTCATAAATTTGCAGCATATAGGATCTGTTTAAGTAATAGCAGTATGGCCAAGAATTTGCACTTTAAAGTGAAATCAAATCCACCTGAGAGCACATGTGCAGTATTCAAGGTGCTGCTGAGTTTTATTTGTTGAATCTGAAGCATCTCGAGGTGTTTACCCTTTATTGAAGGCCAGCAGACACCTCTGGAAACACTGGCCAGTGACCCAGAGAGAGCAGATTATTAAAGACCCTAACAGAAACCCACCTTAGGTGCCTAGGAATACTTACATCCTTGAGATAAGGAAATGCAATTACAACATGTCCCCTTTGCCTGGGGATGATCATTCACATTTGAATGGACTACTGCATCCAGCTTATAATTGGATTATGATGCAGAGTCAGGCTCCTGATCAGTTATATAGCAAAATTGAAAAAACACAGCTCTTCAGTTTTAATCCAGTTTTAATGACTTTCATCAGTCATTACTATCTACTGTCCTTCAGGCATCTCCTTATCTACCAAAATTGCTAGTATAAGCAAAGTAAAAAAATTACTAATAAAGGGAAACTTAATTTTAGAATGTAAATATGACCAGAGAAATCAAAAGGAATGGGTTTGCCTTCTAGCTGAAATTCCTCATGATTTATTAAAAGGAAATTCAACTTACCCTTCTGCTTCAAAGTGAAATGAAAAAGCAGTTCACACAAATCCCCTTTATATAGTGTTGTGTTTGTTAAATGGCTGAAGTGGAGACTGGATACTGAGGTCATGAATGAGCTTTTTCAGTTTTGCTCACATACTCATTATGCAAATACTGAGTTCAGTTTTAAGAACTGAGAAATTTCTTTTTTTTTAACAAAATAAAGCCAAAGTTGTAGAAAATACAATCCAGAACTAACAGATAACTCCAAATTCAAAGACACAAAATATATAAAAACATAAAGTAACTTTCAGCAATTCTAGGTTATATTTATAAATTGTTTGTTGTTTTATTAAAGCGAAAAATGGCAGATGACCACCAGTGGCTCTTGTAAAAGGAAAGATACTCTTGTGGTTAATCTTAGGGAAGCCTGGTACCTTCCAGATAATCTGACCCAGTAACCAGAATTCTAAATTTTGCCTCCCCCCTCTGCATCTGATGTACTTATCTTACCCTAATATAATTTTCTAGCTATGTGCCAGAATGCTCAGTGTTTCCATGAGCTTCTGCTCTCTCTTGCACGTACAAGACAGTTGATCTTCTCTTGGTCAGAGATGGATCTTGGAAAAAATCTGTACACATGCAGGAAATTCTCAAATGGACATAATTCTCAAGAGAAAAAATAAACCAGAGGTTTTGCTCCTTTTGTTTCCCAGAAATAAATATTGGGATTTTGTAACTTCTGGTTCTGATGCCTTCTACTCTAGAATGTTTGATCCTAGATGGGTTTTATTTTAGAAACTTCAGCAAGCCAACACAGCTTTTCTGTGTTTCATCAGTTTATACTGTGGTCTCTTAAGGGTAGGATGTTTTCTATTTTTAATTTGCATTTTACTGAAACTATTTAAATCTTGTCATCATCCCTAATAACAGTGTTATTCTTTCTGAATAATTCCAGCAGAATTCACAGCTGCAAGCTAACATCTTTAGGCTCCCTGTTCAGCAATTAGAGATGTTTAATATCAACTGGCTGACCTAGCCAAGATCAAATGCCAAAGCAGAAGGTACGTTTAGGGTTCCCCTTAGATGTAGTGCAGGCACTTAAATCCAATTCCATTCACAACTGTGAGTCTTGTCCTGCAGTTAAAAGTTCCCAGCATGGCCTTGTGTCTATCTCAAAAACCCCCACAAATAGCAAACTGAGGACATATCAGGTGTCCTTCTTAGCAAATGACCAGTTAACACTCACAAATGTATCTTATGGACAATCTGCCTTCAAAGTCCTTCCTCTACCAGATGGGAGCAGAGCTCTGAATGCAGATTAGTCCTTCTACAAAACCACTCACCCCACCAATGGAACCTATTTCTCTCTGTAGTCCAGAAGAAGTAGATGTAAAAAAGTGGTGTTGAGTGCATAAAATGTGGATTAGACAGCACCCAACAGATAAAATGTTTTTCCCAATTCCTGTTGCAGTTTAGAAATAACACAGATACCAGACAATTGAGCACAGTCAAAGGCACAGGTAATTCTGTTTCTGGAGGGCAGCATTCCTCTGAAGTACATAGGAAATTTCTTCAATTCCAGAATAAGATGGAACTTAATGGATCCAGATTTTGAGAGGCGATATGTTAAATGACTAGGTGCCCAAGTCCTTGGGAATGTTACCAGAACAAAATCTCATACAGATCCAATTTCTAGGCAACTCTGCAACAGTTGTAAGGGCTCATTTTTATGCTCCATCATTGCATATCATGCAGCTCTAATACATGAACATGATAAGTGTCTGGAGATTTGTACTGTTTCTTCCACTTAACACAGTTTGTATTATAAAAAATTAAAGAATAGAAAACATTAAACAGGGAGATCAGTAAAGCTCCACTAGCTATTATCTCTGTCCATTTATGAAAGTGTGGTATGAGTAAAACATGGCTTATGATCTCAGAAAACCTTATCAATTATTATATTTTACCAAAACTTTTGAAGAAAGATACATTTGATAACAATTGTTCTCCCATGAGTCAGATTATACGTACACAATGGAATCTGATAAGAAATCTAAAACATAATCCAGTGTGAGAGATTACTTAGTCATTGGATTTACTTTCCTTAGTTATGCAGCAGAGAATAAAGGAAAACAAACATCGTCAAACAAGAAGAAAGAAAGTAAATATTTTTTCTGCAACCTACCATCCCTGTAGAATAGGGGAGGATGGGAATTCTACAACAATGGGAATTCTGAAATTTGCAGCTAAAACCTGAAGGCCTATAGCTGGGAAACACCCACAAAACTCAGCCAGGGAACTTTACTGGTTTCAGTGGACCCCAGGCACTGCATACATCCTTCTATCATTAGGAAGAACCCTAAGAATATTCAATATGCTTTGCTGCCAGTGAATTAAACCTAAACCCTGCTCAACTATCAGCAAAGGGGAACTTGGGGGGAAAAAAGAATCTGATTTTTAAGATATCATGTAGCCAAAAAGACTGCTTCTTTCAAAAAACTAACTGCCGAGGAGGTTTCAGAACCAGAACTAATTTTATACAGCTTTCAAGCCTGTCATGTTCAGAACACAAGGTAAACTCATTTTGCTCTTTTGAAGTGAGCTGATTACTGATTATGATAACTTATCATATCCTGATCTGTGTAAAGCTACACCATGCTCTTCCACATAAAATAGTGATGTACAGCCTTGTTAGTTTATATTAGCAATTTGTGAGACAATAATTGAAAGTGTGTCACTGTGCTGCAAGTTCCTGATATTGACTCTCTGAGAGAGTCCTTGGTACAGCATCTTGTGTGGTAAGCAGGTGTGGCCAACTCTCCATGTTTACCTCTTTCCAAACAGCAGTCATTTTTTATATTTGTCCAGTATTTCCACTGAAATTTATCTGCTGAGCTTTAAATCATACAGAGTTAAGCATCTGTAGTTAGTTTTAAGAGTGCTTATTGGCATCAGCTTAAGACTTCTTCAGAAATACAGGGCACTAAACATATGTCACCTCTTAGGTCATGAAGCAATCCAGTAGGTGAAGTGTTACCTCCTCCCCACCTGCAATTTAATTTTACTGACACAAAACCAAACAAAAATATGGGAAGTTCAACAGTCCTCCGCCTTTGGAAAATAAGAAACACTGATAACATAGTTAGTATGCTAATTTACAGTGCACTGATGCAGGAATGGGAGGAAAAAATGTAGGCAGTGGCACTTTACCACACTGCTAATACTAAATAAAAATCTGCTGTGTATGCCCTAAACTTTAACTCGAGGATAAAAATCTTACAGGAAGAGTGTAATTCTGGTGAGACATGTTTATGTTTATATTTATGTTTCTATTTATTTAAAACATGGAGTCAGAGAAATGCTGTCAGCTCAATAATGCACTGTTATTTCGGGGTGTGAATCCCAGGGAGATTACTAGGTTTAATTGTACACAGGTGGATGGAGAAAAAGAAGGAATATTGAATACAGATCACGAATTTCCAAAAAGGGGACAGCAAAGATGGGGAACAGAGCTTGGAGCATTGGATTTTAAAGAGCTGGCTTCATCAGAATGAACTGAACAGGCCTTACATAGCCTTGTTCTTCCAAAAGAAAGAAAGCATAAGTTTAAGACAAAAATAAAATTAAAAAAAAAAAAAAGAGGACAAAAAAAACACTTCAAGCAGACCCAAAATCCCTTTCAATCTATCAATTTTCTATTCTAGGAAAAGCAATTTAAACTTTGCTATCAAGAAAAGAGGTGACCAGGTTTTCAGGTTTTTTTTCTAAAAGTCATGGTTCTCTCCTGCCAAAGAACTTGCAAGTTAAATCTGTGTTAACAGAACTACTTGGCCTTTGCTTTCAGATTATATTAGATTCCTTCTCTCTCACATACTTGAAATAATTGATTTAAACTACAAAGTGGTCTCTTGGGTTTTATGAAAATGGTAGTCAAGTTGCTAGAGTCAGGTAATTTTGACTGATTGTTTCTATGCCTTGAATTAAAAAAGGAGAAAATCAACCACAGCACATTAAAACAAAGGCATCAAGCAGCTCTTGCTTTGACAATAACAGATTTTTAAGCACAGCCTTCTTCCTTCCTTTGGGCAGGACAAGTGCTCTCCCCTTCTCCCTTCCCATACTCTTTATCCAGGTGAAGTAAAAATTTTGACCATGCTATAATCAGCTTCTGTCTTGTCCTTTCATAAACAAACAGAAACCAGAAATATTTCACTCTAAATTCACAACCTAGTAATGTTTTCAACTCTGTTTCTTGCCTATTTCAGAGCCAGAGTAACTAAAGTTTAGAGAGATGGTATTCCTAGGATCACTGAGGGATCCTGTTTTTTTTCCCTCAGATCATCAATTCACCTTTGTATCCTGTAGGACACATGACCAACTCTAATTCCTCCCTGCATCTTCTGCACCAAGAATACTCTTACAGGAATACTCCAGAACAGTATGGGACATGATTCCCAACCTTTGTTCAACAACACAGCAAAACTACTCACTGCAATGCCAGTTAGGTGTGTCACAGTGGAGTAAATATTGCCTTCTTTTACTGGAAACAGTGCAAAGAGTAATGCTGGAGGTGTCCTGCCACTTTGTGTTGCCATGGAGATGAACTGGACTGTTCACCTCCCATCCAAAGTGGTAATAGGAAGCAATTTATGCTTCAACAGCCACTGGCCAACATTGCCTTGGAAACATGTGCTTGCAATTCATATCTTGCTCTTATAAATAGCCACCTGGCTCTTTTTATCAATTTAAAATAATCTGGCCTGCTGATAGAAAAAAAGTCCTGCCAAGCCCTTATTATGTTGTTATTGCTGGGAAATGGCTGCATAATGTCTCACTGATAAGTGTTAGAACATATGTATCCAAAGCATTGTCAATGTTTTATTTGCAATTGAAATTCAAAGTCCTTGGGAAAAACTTGTTGAAAACGTATGGCAGAAAATACAGAGTAGCAAAGGAAAATAATAAACTCACCAAGCTGCTGTTAAGGTCTGATGATCACAGTGAAGTGATGCTGCTTTGTATTTTACTGAAGGGACACAACCATTAATGAATTCCCAGCAAGCACCACCTATTGTGGTTTTTATTGCTGTTATGAGCTAAAAATTAAGATAACAGGTATTACAGAATTCTATTTTTCACAGATTTTTTTAGGAGAGTGAACACAAAATTTCCTGTGTTTAACTGATCGTATTGTTGGAAGCACGTAGAGCTTAACGCACTGAATCTGCTTCTTTTGCACGTGTTGAGATTCTAATTTGTGCAAAAGCAGAGGAGCATTTTATAGCAGACAGCTAGTGAAGTATCTCATCATTTCAGTTCCCCTGAAAAGCAGGTATCCTGATGGGTTGGTGAGGCCCAGCCCTGCATCCCCCCAGCTGCTGCAATCCCACCTGGTGGTTCTGTGGTTCTGCCCCAGGGCAGCAGCTCTAAGTGCCCAGGGCTGGGGGCTCAGACAGCAGAACCAGTGGTGCTGCACTGAGCCCTGCTGAGCTCAGTGCTGACATGCAAAGGAAAGGCTCTAAGTGCCCCAGGAAGCAGATTCATCTCCTCACCTTTTATTGATGCATCTCATGTGACAGGAAACTACATAAGGTGCAGCTATTGCAGAGGCTTTGGTGCAGAAATATTCTTGGGAGGCTCCTGCAAGGGTAAACAAGAAAAGCTCTATCTAAAGCCCCTTGAAGTTAATCTAATAGAAAAAAACAAGGAATGGGTGAAGACTCAAAGAAATAGAAAGGAAACAAAGGGAATGAACAGAGTTCTACACCCTCAGATTCTCTCTCAAGAGATGGGACGATCTTGAATGTTGCTTGAGGCCAAAATGATTCAAATAGAAATTGCTTAGTAGGTTATTAAAACACATCAGACTTAACCTGAATGACAAATCGAAGAGAATGTTTAATAACTCTGAGAAATGTAATAACCATGAATGTCAACTACTCAACTAATAAAATATCATTCTGTTATTCCATAGGGGTCAGCCCCTTACAGCCTTTATAGTAGCTTTATATGCAGTTTTGAAGATGAAACACTATTTTTGTTAGTAAGACAAGAGAAATGCGACACAATTATTAATAATCATTTCAGCTACTTATTCTAGTATAAAGTATACCTTTTATAGTATAATGAAAGTATTCATTATATTTATTTATAAATTAGTTTTGCCACTCTACTTGGATTTGAGGACTCATTCTAGGCAGACAGGAACATACTTGTTTCCCAGGAGTGGAAATCTACACAAGAACTATTCAAACATGCTTCTTTTTCAAGTAGTCTCATTGTTTGCCTGCTTTACCAGACTACCTCAGGGACCCAAGCTAGAAAAGAGGCTTTCCCCAGCTGTGCCTGTGTTCAGCCCTGTGCACAGCTCAGCCTGCTGGGTACAACAGAGTGCCATTGTTCCCATGGACAACCCTCTAAAGATGAAGTGATTTTAAGTATTAACTTATAAAATTTTAAAGTTTTTTAAATAAGCTTTTTTCAAAACCTGGAGAATAACTGTACTCCTAATTGTTTTGGTACCAGTATCACCATGCCAGTAGTACACTGCATTTCTCAAGCATCTATTTTCCCACACAAATGGGGCCCAACTGTTTAATAACTGCCATCTTTTATGGTTTTTTACCTTTCCTGTGACTATTACAGGGATAAATGATGTAAACTATTATATTTTCAACAACTCACACACTTTGCCAGAATAAAGATAAAATTCAGAAATATTTTGAGAGTATTTGACAAAAATAAACTGTAGGACTGCAGCATTCAAAACCACTGGAGAGCTCCCAGCAACTCAAGACAAAGAGTAATATACAATTTTCAGCTAAGAGATATGTAATATACAGTAACCACTGTAGACACATTTGAAATATTTCTCAAATAGCTTTTATAACTGCTATTGTGTGAGGAGCTGAGAACTTTTCTTGTCATCCAGTCCTGCCATATTTTTGCCAACACTTAATCCCCACTTAGTTAAGAATACAGGTTTTAAGATATAATTTAAAACATGATGTTGTAAAGGAACAAATGTTGTAATTTTGCTTGTAGAACTTTTCCATTGAAAGGCTTTTCACCGTAAGTCATGAAAGCTGGAAATGCACCTCACTCAAGAAAATGAGTGATGAGATTCTCCAGGGGGTAGCAATTGCAGTTTGAAGCTAAATACCATGTAGTGGAAAATAACAGCCCATAGAGGACAATCAGATGCTTCAAGATAATCTTTGCCCCACTAGTTTTTCATGCATAAATAAAAGATGTACTTAGCAGGCTTAGGAAGCACCATAAATACCCCCCTTTTTTCCATTTTAGCTGCAGCTCTAGAATAAAAAGGTGAAGAGGTAAAAGGATTTAAAAAGTACATCACTGCCTCCTGTCTTTACCATGCTTCTGTGAATACGTATGGTAGGTTAGGCAGGGTAGAGAGGGTGTAAGGGGATAGAGAAGTTAAAAGCTTGTGTTCTGTAGGCAGTGTAGTACTGATCAAACCACTTCTGAATGGGACACCTTTATAGAAATGTCACTGGATATGTAAAGTGCAAGATGGGAGATAATCAAGAGAATAATTAATGTAGACATCATGATTTTGCTGAAGAGGTTTCAGGCTTTCCAACTAAATTGGGTGAAACTTGCGTGTCCATCTCAGCTAAAGAAGCTTGTATGGCTTAGCCTCTCTTACATCAAAGGAAAACTGTGAATTATGAATGTGCTTGAGTATAATTCTTGGGGCAGGATGGAAATCTGCATAGAACTTTTTTTCTTACATAGCAGAAGCACAAAGCAAAGGTGGCCAAGCGTTGTAGCACAACCATGCAGGTGGGAAGAAGGGCAAAGATTCTGTTCAGGATTCTCCCAGGTAAGCCTGGGAAGGACAGGTACAATGAAACACTGAAATTCAGGCACTGCTGAGCTGGTGCAGGTCTGTTTGCATGAAGCCCAGCATAGCAACCTCAGACTCTGAAATCAGACACCTAAATGTGGGTGGACAGCTACTCTCACATTCTGTGTATTTAGTCCAGCTGCTTGAAATTTTATCTGAATTTAAACACCTTGGAAGAGGATGCCAAGCAGCTGGACACTGTAGAGTCTTCCTCCCACTGCAAATATGCCAGAAGTTTCTTGCAGGATTAATACACAAGCTCAGCTCTGAGGGACAAACTGTGCCACTAGCTGAAGTCATAAACAAACCAGAGCTCACAGAAAGCCAGGAAAAACTCTTACAACTGTCTGCCCTGAAGCACTGATCTAAACAGCTCAAGCTATTGATGTCTGGATCTTCACTGGGGTCACAGGCCATAAAAAGAGATTTTACCTGCAGGTGCCTCAGGAAAAAGTCATTTGTGCTGGAGAGAGCACAGAGTGTCCAGTCACGCTGCTAGTGTTGAGGGGTTTACCAGAGATTAAAAGAGACACAAGACTGTGCCTAGGTTTCCAGCAATTGTGCATTATTTATTTCCCTAAGCATTTTTGGCCAAACTGCAACCCAGGAACCATTTTTCAGTCCTTAGGTCTACAGGTGCTAAGCGAAAGAGTAGAGCCATTTGGTAGTGCTAAAGTGACAGACCCCTGCATAAAGCTTCTTCTCTGCATGTTTAAACTGAAGAGTTTGATGCCCTCACAACAGAAAACAAGCCACCACATAGAATACACTTGTCCTCTGCTCTAACTATATATTAACCACCTGCTCCCCCATATTTATGTGTTATAAGTAAAAAATAAAGCAGTAAGTATGAGTTGCTACTGATTGGCTTCCTGTTTGCACCTTGTAGTTTCCACTGAAAATTGCCACTTGAAAACTAAAGAGAATGAAAAGAGTTTTGAATGATTGTGCTTTTTTCACATGTGACAGGATAGCTCTTCCTGAGCCTGTACTTAACCTGAAATTGTGTTTTAGAAAGATAAACCCAGCAGCTGATTAATAAATGCCACTTTCAACCTGAATTACTCTAGAAGCTCTGTGGAGGTCATATTAGCACTGTATGAGTTGGTTCTAATCAAGGATATAACAGATTAGTTTATAATTAGTGCAAAATTAAGTGTTTGTCAGTGATGCTGATTTAAGCCTCCTGGAAGACAATAGACACAATTTCAAACTCCTTGTTTTTAGCACCTACTGAAGAAAGGTGTTCCTCAAGGATGAAAAGGTGTCCCTAACATAAACGATGAAAAAGGTCAGAACTTAGGGCACATCTGATAACACCTTGCTGAATTTAAATCTTTCAAGTAATATAACTTAGTAAGAGGTCATTTTCTATTTCTAGGTGTGGTTCTTGCCCTGTGGACTTTTGTCCAGCTTGAGATCAGCCTGCTGCCACACAATGGTGCTCCAAGCTGTCAGACTCCAGCATCACTACTCTGCTCCTCTGAGCACTGGTTCAGGACAGGAGAGTTTACCAGGTAAGCCCAGACTAACTGAGCTACACTTGCACTTGCACAGCTGCTTTTCCAGGGCAACTCCAGCAGAGATGGATTTTCACCAGGGTAATCAAGAGCAGTTTGGTTTTCTCGAAAGAAAGGGAAGCTGGCAGCTTCCCTCCTGCACAGGAGGTGTTACAGCTGGGGGAGCATTTCCCTTGGGATGGTTTACACCAGGGTAAACCTACAGGACAGGAAACGCTGGAAACAAGAAGTGACACCAGAATGGAACCTAAAAGCTTAAGGACTGGGAGTTTGTTTCAAGAAGTGCAGTATTGGAACCCTGAAGCCTGGGAGTTTTGAGCTTTCTGTGCTTTCTGACACTGACCCCCAGGGGAACACTGCTTTTGACCTTGGAGAAAGCTTCCAAATTTGAGTGATGGAGTTAAAATCATGGGTGTGTAGTTGAATTACAAGTGTGTGATTTCACATGGTGAAGGGTTTTGAATTTGAGGGTTTTAGGATATAGTAATAGGTATGGGACAAGATGGAGGTTTTTGGGTGTTACCTCTTTCTGTCTTCTTCTTCCTTCTTCATGCTTTCAGGTAGTAGTTTCTGGTTGGACAGTTACTACTACACTGTGGGTCACAGGAGTTTGGTTAATGGGTCAAAAGCATAAATAATATAGGTATTAATTATCTATTGGACTGTTTAGCTTTTAAAAACCTTGTAACTGGCTAGATTCACTCTCCATTTTGCTCACTTTTAGCTGGTAGCTAGAAGTGTTACAGAACTCTCTGTACTTCATATAAAATTTAATAAACAACCAAGTCCAAACACAAGAAATTCGTCTCCTTCGTGTTTTTAATCCTGACTCTGAGTGAAGGCAGAAGAAAGTGAAGAGAAGCCACTAATTATGTGGTGCAGTTAACCCATTTACAGTGCAGCTCAGATTTTCTATAGACCCAATCCTTGCTGGGGCCAAATATGCCTTTCCTGTACACAGCCTGGTTAAAAAGTTAATTATCTGATAACTTTGGGCCATAGCAAACTGAGCATACAATAGGAATGTTTTCCCATGCTGCTTTTGCAAGCTTCCAATGTGTTTAGCATAAGAATAGTTTCGCACTTACCTACAAAACATTTTGTAGTTTATATAGATTCCATTTGAATGAAGCACACTGCTTCATAATTTTCAAGAAGCTTCATAAATTTCTCAAATCTATTGGAGATTTGATGGGAAAAATAATGTAAAAAATCAGTCAAAATTACACTTCAGAGCAGAACTCTTGAGAAAGTGGCTGGTAGGGCAATCAGGAGTAGTATCTCTAAAAAAAAACAAAACCAAAAACAGTTGAAAGAAAACAACCATTCATAGCTTCAAAATACTACTCCAGTTTTTTCGTTGTTTTTTTTTCAAATCAGTAGTTTAGTCATTGCAACCTACTGGCTGATGCACTGGGGACAAATCACTGCTCCTAGTCCAGCTCCAGATGAAATGGTCTCAAAACATTCCAGAGTGGTTTTTGGAGACAGTTTCAAAATGAACTTACATAATCATTCCAAATGAATGCATTGGAGACTGAATTATCTCTGATCCCTAAACCCAAATATATCTTTTAAATATTGCACCATTTCCTGTGTTTTTAGGTAATAATTATTGATTAAAAACTTCCAGGCAAAATTTTAAACGTTCTGTTTTTCATAGCTGCAGAACAGCAATTAATGCAAAAAAGGAATGCAGTTCACTTGAGAACTGCAAAGATACTTTGCCAGTAATGACAAGGAGGACATGAAGCAGATTAGCAGATAAATCAAGCTCTGGAAAATTCATATCCTTTATCAATTTCAGTAATTGCTTTTTTGCTGTACCTGTATAACCTGACACAGAGAAAATAAATGTCATTACTTATAAAGGTAGACAGGGAATAAGGCAATGAAAATAACAGCTATAAAAGAGATGAGCTGGGCAGCAAATGCTTCTCTGTACAGACACATTCCTATGCTCCCATGGGTCCATAACTTGCCAGTGTAGCCACAATCCTTCTCTCTGTAGAGGCACTTAGCTTAGTCTTAACTAAGTGGAAGACAAATCGAAAATCTGTTCCTCCATGGTTAAACACTTAGGGCCTTCAGTGGAAACATTTTTCTTAATTGTCAAACTTGTAATACTGGGCTGTAATTGTGTTTTTGTAGTTCACTTGAGGTGAAAGAAGCTCCCATCAAGAAAATCATAAAAGCCTGTAGGATCACTTCTCTCACATTAAGGACCTGTCACATACACAGGGCCTTTTGCTTTTTTTTCTGCATGAGCTAAATTCCACTTGGAGAACCTTTCAGCAGCAAGCTTTTGTATTTAATTCAAGACAAAAAAAATTCCACTTTCCACTGCATCTGAATCTTGATTTATATCTCCTGTACCCCAGCTAATGCCTACAGATTGCCAGAAAACATCATCTTGTCCTCTTCTCATGATTTTCTACTGCACACGAAGCAGCTTGGCTGACTGGTTTACTGTTTTATTCCTCTTTGTAGTTACAGCACAATTCATTTTCCAATCACATGGGAAGAGCAGCATGAAAATAGCTGAAACTTCAAAAAAGGAATTATTTCCACATCAGTAGCTACTGCAGTGGACTTCTGTGCTCAGAGGATAAATACCACTCTAGGATCTAAGTGATCATTATCAGTCAATTTTAGAACTAGAATAAAAGTGCCCCAGGAGCAAAGGCATCACGAAATACTGAAGAAACATAGGACTGTATGTGCTGTCCATTATTTACATCATAAAAAAATGTATCAGAAGCAGCTGTTAGAGAGTAATCTCTCCAAGTTTACAGCTCAGCTCGAAGATGAAATAGAGACAAATTTTTCATTAGTTTTAAAATTATTAAAAAATGCTTCCCTCACGCTGCATTTATGAGGAACTCATTAACTCGTGCTCATGCCATGAGCATGCCATAACTTATTACCCTTATACCACTAGTATAAACACATTTTAATACATAATGATCGAAAAGATGAAATCTGTATTTTACTAGGAGATTCAAAACGGAATGTCAAAGAGAGAACAATTATAAATACACCCTGTTTCTGGATATTCCAGGCCCCTTTTAGGGGCACAGCACAAGCACTTCCATTGTTTTACCAGGCTGATAACTCACCATTTTTGTGCCTATTTAATTCAACCTCTAAAACCTGTGCTTTTGTTTCCAAAGCAACTTGTCTCTGCAAGTCATCAGTTACTGTAAGTGGGAATTAAGGCTGTTATTTAATAATTTATATTAAAATGACTGCACAACACCTGTCTCCAAGATGCTCAGCTCTCCTGTAATCTGATGCCACATGAAAGAGGTCTTTGGTTTCCAGAGCAGGAATCACAGGCCACACTGCAGATTTGTTCAGGGAATTTGTCCAGCTGGGAGTGCCTTATCCCTGACCAAAGTGAACACTTGGATAGGCTTTGAATTCTCAGGGCTACCAAAGTCATCTTCTGTTCAGTGGGGAAAGGCCAGTTCTCAGAGGCAAAACACACATGTGAACTTTTGAAAAATAATTAAAGTTGGAGTAAAAAACACATGAACGGGCAAAGAATGAGAGAAGAAAAAACACTGTTTATAACATGAGATAGAGGGCTTGATATTTCACTCACAGAAAACAACAAGCTAGTGACTCATTCCAGACACTTTCTTCCTCCAGTTCTGTTGGGCAGCTCATCTCCTATCTAACAGATGGTTTATTTTTCTGCTCCTCATGCTTCTGGAAATCACACCTCTCCTGAAATGGTGCTATAGGAATACCAGACACTCACACAAATATATTTTGGAGAATATGCTAAAAGGTTGAAAACCAGACTCATAGAATCATGAGAAATATATTTCTTACTTCCATATTCTACTTTTATTCCTCTTTCTCCTTGTGTCTCTAATGTTTCTTTTATCCATGATGGTCTCACTTTTCCAGGGAAACTCTACAGGACTCTTGATTCTTCTCCTAGAATTTAACTTAAAATTAAAAATTGTTCAAATATTTCCTAAATTTTTCTCCCACTATGTTTTCTTAGTGTTTTGAAAGAGCACCAAACACTGGTGCTTCCCCTTTGCTCTTCCACCTGCCCACCCCCAGGAAAACAAAAACAACTCAAGAGAATCAAATTATTCCCATGGAAAGCTTTATTTGCTAGGAAATGCATTACTTTGATGAAAAAGCCTTTACTACCCCTACCTATGGCACTGAAAATCCAGTGAAATAAATGCCCTCATGTTGTTGTAGAGGTACACATTCTCTTAAACCAGAAAGCCAATCTAGTTCAGCTGTAATCCGATCCCACATCACAGTATATGATCTAGAAAATGAGCTAAATTGCAACATTATCAAGGGTTCCTCTCTGGAGTAGTTTGTTGAAAAGCACTGCTGGCTTAACTTATTTCAATCATGGAATTGCAGAGGACACACCGTGGAATATGTGGACCAGAAAATATCTACACACAGTATCAGTGTATGCCTCTGACATTTTATGTCATAGTTCATATAAAGTGATAATGTTGAGACTTTCTTTGTGGATGAAAAGCGAGCACCTAATTCCAAGGTGGGTAGTATACATGATAACACAGATGAGATATGGTAAGAAAATATACAATTTCATATGTACTTATTAAGAGTTTGGGCAGACACTGATTTGGCAATTTGGGAGAGAGTGTGACATGGTTCTGCCACATGACAGAAAGCATCTGTGGATTCATTTGCTGTTTGCAGCACAGCATGAAAAAGTTACCTGACAAATCATACCTTGGGGGAATTCTGCTCTTGGGGCATAGAGAGTATGAAGCAATCAAGTTATGACCATCAGATTAGGAGGCAACTCTAGCAAGCATGATTTCTGGTTTTGAGAGCTGGCCCCTGGAAAGAAAGAGCAGTAATAATTTAGTAGGATATAATAGGAAGTGATTTGGAGTACAAATGGTACAATCAGATTAAAATCTCATTACATCTCTATTTTATGGGCTGCTCTGAAAATGTATCATATTATTTTTTCTATTTATTAAAAGCCAAGTATCTAGAGTAGCATAACAAATGCAGAAAACATGCTCAGCTCCCTGAAATTGTGCAGAACCTACAAAAGGCTAATGGGGCAGAAGAAAGGGAGAGATGTAAAAAAAACAAAATGAAAGATTGAAGGAGGCATGAAACAAGAGTAAAGGATGATAAGGAGTGTCAAAATTACAATATTGCTAAATGATCATAGCTCTGTACCTGTTCACCCTTTGCACCTTTGGGACCATCTCTAGATGGTAGGATGGAGGAGCATCCTCCTGGCTGCAGGAACACTGCACTGAACTTCTGGGCAGCAATAAATTTTCTTTTCAGGTTTTTCCATGCTAACTGAACTTCTTACTGTTAGCAGTGAAAGCCAAGGCATTGAAAGGATAAAAAAGAACCATTGTTAAGTCCACAGATCAGTGACAAATCAGAGTCATTTAATAAATTTCTCCATTTGCATAATTTTGAGGAGTTACCTGGGAAATACACTCCTGCCTTCAGGCAAAAGGAATAGTGTCTGAGCATTTCATGTAGTCCTGATTGTACATACTGAAACCTGAAAAGAGACAACCAAGCTTATAACAGTCTGAAAGTCTTGAGGTCTATGAAGATACCTAATATCACAACAGTCATTAATCTCACCGTGCTACAAATTGATTTCAGTGTTTTGTTCATTATATGTCTAAATTTACAGCATTTACCTTCATGCCAGATGAGTCATACAATATTCCAGTTGAACTCTCAACAGCTCACTGTGTTTCTGCTGGGACTTTTCACACCTATCAGATAGTGCCTAAGCTCCAAGTGCTTAAGTGCTTCTCTTATTAGAATCTCCACTAATTGCATACACCCACACCTTAAAGGACAAAAAGCTTAAGTATGTTTGAGCAGCAATGATCCAAATGCCTCCCCTATTTCTTCTTTCAGACCTTGTACATTAAAAAGATGCATTTCTCCTCAATATTATATCTCAGAGCTGAACTCCTTTTGGATTCCAAAAGATCTGTAATCCTTTGCTGCCCTCTCTGATCAGAACAGCAGTAACAGATAGCAGCACCCTAAGGTAAAGCTCTGACAAGCTGCACCACAGTGATTGCCCTTGTTTTCAATATAAGTGTCAAATGTGAGGCAATCATACCCCATGTATTCTCTTTAACTGAAAAAAAAACCCCAAAATTAAAATACCAGAAATGTGAGCTGAAAAACTTTTACAGTAAATAAGTGGCCCCAGTTTCTCTTAATTTGTCCCAGTTCTACCAGCCAAAACAAAGAAGCCTCAGAAAACACCATTTGGTTGACAGATTTGGGTAACAAGAGAAATATCAAATCCCTGTAATGGCATGAATTCTGCTACTCACCTCAATTATGTCTCTTTATTTTAAGCTTCAGAAAAGATTTCCCACAGAGAGCAGCTTCCCCTGTCAGGTTTCATCTGATAAAGTACCATATAGAGAATAATCATTAGAATATTACTGTAAGAGCATTATAATTAAGATTAAAAACAGAATTAAGGAGCACCATTTTTCTATATTCTTCTTTGTGCTTCCTCCATTAGGGTCCCATCAAAGTCTAGAGCAATGGCACACACTAAAATAAAATAAGGAAAGTATTTAGCTAACTAGTAGACTTGAAATTGGATAAGAAATATAAACTTGAATCTTGGTTTATATTTCTTATCCAATTTCATGGACTCCAGACAGTTCTTAACACCCTGTAAGGATTTCCTTCTGCTGATTTTCTATACTATGTTAATCACCCAATACTAGGGAAGTTGACATTGCTGGCATCTCCCTTGAAGGTAACCATAAGTCAGAGATTCAACCTCACAAAAATTTCTGTTGGTTTTGCCAGCCAGGAGCTAAAATCTCTTTCCCTCCATAGTTTTCCAGGGCGCTCCAATCCTTTATTCTAGAGGAGCCCCAGTGCCTGTTTATACTTCGACAAAATGGTGGCAGGCTTTCCTAGCAATTAAATCACTTTCCAAAGCAACTGATGACAATTAGCACCAACAATGGCTTAGATTTTAAAAAAAGCAAAATGCACCCAATTTCTCACAAAAACTGAATAAATCTTAGGGAGCTGAAAAAGAAAAAAACAGGTTTTGCGATCCATACTTATATTTATAGAAGAGTAGAGAATTCCACGCGGAGAATGATACTGTGTGGATTTAATGACACTCTTCAGGTCCCAAGGCTTACACAGTCTGAGATTTCTCAGCAGAGATCAGAATGAGGCTTTGAAAGATGCCTTGAAACTTATATTTAGGAGGTAGCTAGTTTGGAAGGTCCTTTTCAAAGACAGGTGTCTCAGGTAATTCATTTTTTCCTCCTTAAAATATGCTTTAAGCCATGATTGACCCAGTGCAGGTAATGGCAGATTTTTTGGGGGATATATTTTATCTTACTTTATATTTACATATATCTGTGTACACAAACAACAGGATGGGAATGCTGGAGCAGCTGTCTCAAAGCCTTTATTCCATCACAATCATCAGCCTCATTTTACAGAACCAAGCAAGGGAGATGCAAACAGCTTCAGCTGCTTCACAACAGCAGAGGAAGTTCTCTTTGCTACCAAGTCTTTTAACTTTCTAGCCAATAGCATAATACTAAAAGCTGACAAGAATTTGTTCAGGCCGATTAATGAAACTACACGTACATCTTGGTTTGGACAACGCTTGCTTGTAATAGCTTAAAACAATGGATAAAACTTCTTTATTAAGTTTACATATTTCTACTATCTTGCTTAACATATTTTCCCTAGGCTTGTCTTTGCACAGCTCACAGCCCTATTGTTTCTTGTCCTTGCATCTTCAGCATTCTTGTATTTCTCCATCCTGAGATTTGCTTTCACACAGCTTTCTGAGAGTTCTATACCTTTTCTATTACAATTCCCCCTCTCAGTTCAACCCTAAAGAAATCCTTTTAATGACTTTGCTGTATATTAAATACCTTGTGTTACATAGCTCTACTACAGTGCTTTTTGGCTTATCTAGCAAAGTAGCATTATTAGCTTTCTAAATAAGCCTATATTAATAAACTTTTATTTAATATATTGGTTTTTTTGCTTGTCTAAGGCACCTTTTTTGTTTGTTTTGAACCACAGTAGTTTTAAGGTTTCAAAAGATCTGCCAATTCCAAGAATGTTAAGTTAAATTCAGAAGCAAGTGCTATCTTTTGTTGTGTTAAGTCTCTGACCTAAGGCCTTAAATCAAAGCTTTCATCATCTTTTACACTATCATACAGTAACTGAGATTGTCAGACAACTGCACAACATCCTGTGAATTCTCTGTATTTCCCTTTTCTACATCACTTTCTTGAACAACAAAAGCTTCTTTGATGGTTTTGTCCATCATCTGTTGTACACACTGAAGTGCACAAGGCACTGCTACTAACATCACTACCACAACAATCAATACATACAAACCCACTCTGCAAAGCCCCCTTAACCAACATGCAAGGTTCCATCTCTTAAACAAATTGTTTAACCATGATCCATCATCTCTTTTGATTTGAGATGTTAAGTCTTCTGACTTTTGTGGATAGATTCAGAGCGATCAGAAAGGTTCATGCAACATAATCCTTCAAACTCCTCACAGCCATGTCCTTGTGCCAGTAAAAGAAAATCAATTGCTGCTCTATTTTGTCGGGTGGCATGTCCAACATTGCTAACATCTGTCAGCATATCACTGATTGCAATGGATGTGGCATTGGTTTGTTTACTCAACCAACATCTGACCCAATCTAATTGTTTCAACACCATTGTTGAGGCAAGTTGGGGTAATATCAAGCCTGCTGAAACCCTTTCTGCAGCCTTCCAGGGTCTAAAATCACTCTTACAATTCTCATCATATTGATGGGCAAATATTTTCCCCCTATATTTCTTCTTAATGACTGCTTTTGCCCTAGGTGCTATCACTGTAAGCTCTCCAATGTTGCATGGACCAACTTCAGGGTGTGGTGGAATGCTTTGCCAAGCCCTATCTCCACAAATTACAAACACCCTTTTGGTAATTGTTGTGGATAATGGTCAACCCTGGAAAGTCCATCTCAGCTATCTGAGTAATTACACCAAAAACTTGAATTTCTGTAGGTAAAGTAACAGGGAGTAACATTGTGCTTTGGAGGATCACTTTCTTGCCAATCACTAACTGAAAATATAATGCAGAAACCCATTGTTAAAGAACTAAGGATTTCTAGTTCTTGGGGTTCAGATAATTCTTTGGGAAGTTCTCTGGTTCAAATGTTTCAGTTACTCACAGGATTGCTCCCGTTGGCAACCTGGTCTGGTTTACTATTCAGCTGCTCTTTGGTTAAAGCATTATAATATATAGGTATCAGCCAGTCTCTTACTGGCACACCAACTAGAAAGGTTGAAAAAGCCTTCTCTGGGTTCAAATTGGACAGGCATATGGTGTCTGAACCTGTAGCCTTGGCCAAGGCAACCCAAACATTTGTCTTTGGTTGTCCTACAGGTAAATCTGCACTGCATGAAGCAAGCAAGAGTAGCAAGCACCAGCGTAGCAATAGATTTTGTTCCACATCTTTCATGAGCTATTTTTGGCAAAAGACTTTGGCAAAAGTCTGCATCAACCTGCAAAGGCTGCATGGCCTCAGCACAGTCAGATACTTATCCTAGCAAAGGAAATCTTCACTTCCCAACACCTTCACCACACCAGTGCACAGTGAAGCTTTGCTGCACCACCAGCTTGCCTGGCAGTCAGCACAACAGAATGCTGGAGAGAAGTGAAACAGAAACCAGCTGAATTTTTAGCATGAGGACAAGCTTGCCAAAACAAAAAGGTATATCCTCTACATTTCTACTAAAAGCTGTTATTTTGTGCTTTGTTTTGGGAAGAGGTTGCTCACTGGCTTATCTCTGTCTTGCACAGTCCTGATGATTGCCTACCCCAGTTTTCCCACTCCTATTTACAGGGGCTGCATATGACATTCTGGGGTGAGCCCTTTGCTCTTTGCCTGGCCTTGGGCAGACATTGGCTGTGGTACAGTACAAATAACTCCAGAATCAGCACAACTGCAGGCACTGAGTTTTGACTGTAAGGTTTTTCCCCTTTTTACAGTCAGTGGGTACATTTTCCAGTAGCCTGGGAGAGGAAAGGCTGTCTGAAACCTGCTTTACTGCAGTGACCTGCCTCTCCTGCAGCAGAGCTGCCACTGTCCAGCCAGCCACAGCACCATTGTGTGGACATGGAAAGTAAAGTAGCAAGAACAGTGTGCTAGGTAGCTCTGCAAAATTAGTAACATAGAATTTAATGCTAAAGGAAGAGACTTTTCAGCAATTTTGCTAGCAGAAAATTTTATTACCAAGAGTAAAGTGTATTAGATGTTTCCAACTGCAAAAATTAAAGCTCTCCATCCATGCAGCAGTGTCAGGAGGGGTTTTGTTCCCAGGATCCCATTTCTGGGGCTATTGTTCTCTGTTCTGGTGGCATCAGAGAGAGAAGTTATAGGCTGTCGGGTTGCCTCGTATCTTTCCTATTCAAGAGCTAGGATAAATTTAGTGTCTGTAAAAATATAATGAACACATCAGTTCAGAGCAGCGCTACTTGTCAGATATGATTTGATAAAAACATTGTACAGCCAACATCATTAAAAAGAGATTCGGAATCAGAGATCTGTTGGGTTTTTTTTTAATTAAGAAGCTGAATTTTCCACAGTGACCTTTGTTTTGGCCAAGAAGCAGAAGTGTGATCTATATGCTGTCAACACCCTGTGTTCAGGGCTCAACTTGTAACCTTGTAACCCACAAAAATGTCTGGTTTGTTGTACAACTGTTGAACTTCCCTGGAGGTCGTTTGCCTGCAAAAGCAGAAGTATGAGGCAAACAGGATTGTCAGCAATTTCCCCACCCCTAGGTTCTCACCAGGTCAAGACATTATTTTGGTGAAACATAGTTCTTCCACACAGCAGAAATTTCACTACACTCTGTTGAACCCAGCACATTTGTATGAAGTGCAAAATTTACAGGACTATTGTAAATATCTGCATTAAGTGACAAATAAAAATCATAAGGGCAGGTAGCTTAGTATTCACAAACTATTGAATGCTTTTCTTAACTGAGTTTGTAATTTATTTTTCTATCTCTATATTTCTATATGCTTATCTCTAAATCTTCTCTTCCTCCAGAATTACTTGGTTCTGATTCCAATTTTGTATACACACTTCCTCACTATTTAGCTTCTTGAATGTACCTTCTTTCTGCATACCATTCTTTTGGGGGAGTGGTCTTATGTCTGCATATTCTGGAATACACAGTGAAACTCTGCAGATTTCCTTGGAGAAGAAAGCAGCTCAGCACAGGAGAACACTTGGCTTTTGAAGTTTCAAACATGCCTTTGGAGCCATCAATTTTGAGTCTTCTTCACCAGCAGCAATATCATATGGGAATAACAGAAGTGGGAACTATACCCAATTATTTTCATCACAACATAGCAGAGTGACAGCTCCTAGACACTTGCAAAAGAATAAATGGCTAAAGCACTGGGTAGAAATGCACAGCTACCTCAGTGATTCGCTTTGATGTCGACCATCAGAGTGCTTTTATCCTGAAACCAGGAGCGCACCAAGCGTTTCAAACTTTTCATTGAGACAATTAGAGACAGGATTAAAGACTTTTGAAGAACAAAACTCTAGGAATAACCTTGCTTCAGAAAAAATTCAGAGCAGGCATCATGGAGCATGATTCTTAATAGGTGCTCATACAGTGAGTGTAATTAGAGCTCTTGGAAATATATAAAATGGAAGCTGTCCTGTGCAGGATCATTTTCTTATGAATTAGTAGTGATTTATCCCCTGCCTGTGCATCCTACCACCCATCCATGCTTCTGCACAATCAGAAGGATGGAGCAGAGCTGAAGTTCTTTATCTCTTTTGACTTGTCAGCCTGCCAAAGGGACTGTGCACATGAACAGCTGCTTTCTGTTCTGTTTTCTATCCTGAAATAGTCAACTCTCATTAATGATAAAATCTTCCAGTGTCCTGGACTGCTTGGTATACTAAGAGCAAGGTAAAAGTATCAACTGCTTGTGAGGGAGTAGGGAATTTCTATAGTAGGACACACTAGGAACAATGCCACAGGAATAACACAGCTTGCAAGGCTGAGCATAATCTTGACAGAAGCTGTTAAGAGATTGAGACAGTTCTGAAGCAGACCAGACCAAAAAACCCAAACAACTTGCTTCATTCAGAGGAAGTTCTGTTTGAGATTCAAAGCTGACAACTTACTTGGGATACTGACTATTAAGAACACTTGAGCTTCTCCTCTTCTGAAAATCTGCTGAGTTTCCTGTCATCTGAGGTAAAAGACATGTGAGCTTTAAAAGCATGAGATTTTGAACGAAGATAAATAACATCAAGATGCTGTTCTTACCATCCCTAGTCAGTTCTTCTACTTTACTTATGTTGTAAAAGTTTGACTATAAATTCAAAAAACTTTTCTCTTCAGCTTTATGGAGCTTTAAGAAATCTTACCTTGCACGTTTGGAATGCATATGGACACCCATCACTCCATAAAAGTTTTTATCCAGCACCAGGCTGCTTCACACCCAGCTTTCTATTTGACTCCTGCAAAGAATGCACTGCTTAGTGCAACTGGAAAACTAAGCACAGTGTAAATCTTTGCATATTTATTCCTTTATACTTGAGAATAGTGATGGTTTTATCCCGGTATGAAAAGTATTAGGGAGCTAGAGAGACAGAATATTGCAGGTTTTTGTCTGCTCCAGAACACCTGCCTGCAAAGATAACAGTGTTTCATGATTAAACCTGAGTTTACACCTTGATATTTACTCAACTGAATCAAACAAAAATATTTTTGTTGACACACCTGTATGATGCTGAACTGTTCAGCACTATATTGCTCTGAGCAAGAAGTGGTTAATTCTTGCCATCAAACAGTAAAAACAAAAATAAATGCCATTCATACAAAGCTCAGAACACATTATCTCATTATTGGGCTAAAGGGGTCTATACACTATTGGGAAATTTCTGCCCCTCACTGAACTTGAAGGAACAGGAATATTCTCACTCTGTTCCTTTGCTTTTTCTTCATCTACTGTAAATGAAATGTAGGGGGAAAGATGTTCTTTTCTGTTGAGACTGCTTCAAATACAGGCCATGATCTTGATGCTTAAGGGCTCATAAAACACCATGGCAGATTTCCAGCTCTTCACTCTGGCTGCAGCAGAAGATGCAGAGTGGCAGCTTTTGCCAAAGCCGGATGAGTTGCTCACATTTGATAGCTGATCTGTCAAATAAAGATTTCTCAAGGGTTTTCATCATTTTGCAGCAAAAATTTATGAAGCAGAAGCCTACACTAGCCTGCAAGAGCTGACATTCACATACAGTTGAAGTATCAGAAGCTGTAAACACATTTTGCTTCTCAACTTAAGTGCACATTGAGAAAGGTTTTGTGAAGACTGAGCAGATAAGAATCCAGATAAGAATCTCATATGGATTTAGTAATACAGGATAGAGTTGGCTCACACTCAAGATCCTTCAATATGCAGAGCAAAACTTGTGAAGCACTGTGTAGATAGTGGGATTACCTACTGAGGTTATGGGATCAATAAAGTCCCTACGGGTCCTTGTGATTTTTATTATGTTTCTGCAGGATTTTTCCTTTCTGCTTCTTGAAGTTAATGATTCTAGAAAAGATTCAAAGTCATTAGTAGGGTCTTCAGGACCTGCATTTCAACAGCTGATCCAAAAGTACTCCACAGGGGAAACAACAAGATGCTAACTAGGTAAGTGAAATCACAGCCACCAATGAATAAAGTGGCCTGTAAGTGACCTCTGCTGGACAAGAACAGTGTTAAATTTCTTTGTATTTCTCAGCAGAGGAGTTTATCCATTTAACCAGCTTACAGTTGAATGCTATCTCATATTATAGAATAATCAAAACCATTTTCCACTTGAACAAAAAGAATTTGATACAAAAACAAATGGAATCCTCATCATTACAGATGTCTAAAAACATCTGTAACAATGAGGATTCTATATTGCTGTGTGTATACCATTAACATTATACCATAACAAAGTGAAGCTAAGGCAATCTTTCAGGTGATATAAAACTCACAAGCTGTTTCCAAGGGAAAAGAGTGATCCTTGGAGGACATACCATTCATTTCAAAATAACATTTCTCAGGTTGAGTGAGGTGGTGGAACCACCTGTTGGTGGAACCAGTGCACTCAGTGGTTGATCACAGCCACTGTACTCAAATGTAAGAGCTTATATAGCTATTTATTACAGCGTAGAATATCCCCAAGAACCTTATCCTATTCCTAACTAAATAATTTTTTTAAGTATTACAAGCTTGGGAATTCAATTTGATCTCATGGCTTGAAGAGGCTCCCAGGTCTGGGCTTTGGGACCTCTGTTTTCAGAGCGCATGTACGATCTGACAGACCACAAAGTTTGTGCAGATCCCTCTAGAACTGCAAACTCCCCTTTGGTAACTGGACTTGTCTTCCCTTGCTACCCTTTCCCAATCTCCACATGGAGCTAAAACTCCAGTAGCTTCTCATGCAGGTATAACAATAGACATGGAGATCGTTTTCTGTACAGAAATAACACACTGAAATTGTTCCCTAGGAAAGCCAGCATGTCTTGGCAACAGTTGTCCTGGCAACTAAGTCTCCTGGCAGAAGGTGGTGGCCACTGATCTGTGGAAGGCAATCCTGAGTCATCTTTGCTCAGAGACCTGAGTGGATAGGGAATAGAACAGGAAAGCCCCCACCATTTGGTTTCCCCCCATCCCTTGCATTGACAGGAAACTCTCACCAGTCGAAGAGGTTATCTGAATGGTTATGGAATTCTGCCTCTTGAACACAGATACAGGACATTCTAATTACAAGGCATATTAACAGACAGCATCATTTCAAACACCATTTTTTTTTT
>VWZS01004141.1:1945047-2105590 GCA_013397075.1 Rhabdornis inornatus | reverse complement strand
TTTTTTTTTTTTTTTTATCTAGTCATGTTAGGAACTGTCTTAACTCTCTACCAGGAAGGAAAATTGCACTGGAAAAATCACAGCAGAATATGTCAGCACAGCCATAACAGCACTAAACAGAGCACAGATAAAAATGACAAAGGACATTTTTGTCTAAATAGCTTTTCAGAAGGCTGTGAAAGCTTTGGAGATCTGCATAGCTTTTGATTTCATACCTTATGTGGAGCATGGCACAGGTGCCCATCAGGGCTGGCAGAAAGGCTGTGCTGCACTCATAACTGCACAGGCCAGACCTGATCCCAAACACAGCCTGAGGCTCCTAACCAGGAGCTCAGATGGTGACCCTGGCCTCAGACAGCGTGCCCATGGTCAGCAGTCCCTGGCTGCCTGCTGTGACTTGATTGCTCTTCCTGCTCAAGTGGCCTCACTGTGAGGTGCTCTGTTCATTGCTGCCCCTGCTCTAAGGCATTCATTTGCCTGGCACTCATGGCTCAAATGGACAGTGTAGAAATGCCTTTGTCCCAAAGCACAGCACACAGGGTCCCTTCCCAGGCACAGCACCCTGTTGCCTTTTCCCTTACACTCCCTACTCTGAGAGCCCTGAGCACAATTTGCTTCAACACCTCCTGGAAATGCTGAAGTCTCCAAGAGGGTGAGTCCCTCCTGGGCACAGCCAGGGGCTCTCCTGCTGGGACAGGGTTGCAGGGACAGCACATCTCCCTCACAGGGAGAACAAACAGCCCTTTGGCCACAGAGTTTCTGGTTCCCAGGAAATCCTGTTGCCCAGGAAAAGCGGTGACACAGAAAAAAGCCATTTCATTTTAATGGGCTTGTCATCCCTGAGCTGCCCCTTTCAAAGCACAAGTGTGACTGCAGCCTCAGGGTGACTGAATGACCAGCAAGGGGGTGAATGGTGAGCAGAAACTTTTGAAATTGATCAGTTGAAAGAAATGAGAAGTCCCTGAGCCCATGCCAGCTCTGAAGGGCAGTGTGAGGCTGAATGGGGCTACACCAGGACATCGGGGTCCAGAAACAGCAACACTTCCAGCAGGTGCTCAGAAACTGATCTGAAAGAAACATTTCTGTTTCAGAAAACATGACTTGGCAACAAAATCTTTTCCTCTTGAAATATTTCTCAAGGTTTATTCTACTGCTTTAATCTGAATTATGCTAATCCATGCATACGATGATTCTATTTAGCCATGAATATTTGGACACATACATTTTCATATAGGAGGAATGCAAAAGAGTTTATTAGATGATAGCACAACCATTGCATGAATTCAATATTTGCACAAGAAGCAGAGAAATGCTTTTCATCAGTTTATGCTTCTCTTTCCATTACCTGCACAGTAAACTCAAACACAATAAATGTTTCAGGATGCTATTAGGCAGGTGGGCTTCCAGAGATTTTCAAGGAGATGGAAAAAAGCACCTCAAGCAGTAAATCATACATCTTGAAAATTGCATATTAAACACTTAGAGACATATAAAATCCCTCTTCTAACCTAAACGAGTAAACAACTTGAAAAAATGGGCTCAGACATGAAAATTGTGAGCTGACTACAAATGATCTGCAAATACATTGAAGGCCTATATTTGTTCAAATACATTATTCATGAGAAATAATTTGAGTTGTAGTTGTATGCAATTTATGTTGCATAAACTTAAGCAAATACTTGTAACCAAAAGCTGATTAAATGAATTAATGAGCAATCTCTAAATAAAATTCTATTACTAAATAAAATCTTCCCTGATTTGCAAAGCCATATGCTTCCTTTAGCATATACATTAATAAGCATATCTATTAAGAGCTGAGGCCAGGAATGCTGTGATAGAGAGCTTAGATCTGACTGAGCTCTTACTAAGAAGGACTGGTGTGAGGTAAACAAGAGGAAACTGCTTTTGAAATGTTCTTAAAGTATTTAGGGTTCAACAGCAACAAAACCAACATAATTCTTATGCTAAACAGCTACATTTTTCCTCTAGGATCAGCATTTCTGAATTTTTAGTAAACAAATAAAGAGAAAGGGGAATATCACTTTTCACCTCTACTAAAACACTTTCACTGTCCATTGCTGCACTCTTTGGACACCAAATTTGTCAGTGAACATTTCAGGCTAAGGGGCACTGCAGTATAGTGTGGTACAGTGTGAATGGCTGTACCAGTGCTTGCTATGGAACAGCATGAGGGGTGGCTTGACTTACATTATCTGCAACAACTCCACACTTCCCTGTACTAACTCTGAACTAAACAAGTGCATTATGCTGAAGCAATATTGATATTATTATTCTGTAAATTCTCGTATTATATAGAAGCCTTAATAAACCAGATGTTTTTACACAGCTGGAGGTAACAGGGAATGTCTACAAACACCTCCTCCAATTATTACTCTCAAAAATTATTACCCAAATAGATGACAGAACTAGTCCATCTTCCACAAATAGCTGTCTCTTAAATCTGAAATTAATAAAAGTACTCAGGCTGCTTGACCAACAGTTGAGACTATGCAGAACTTTCCTCTGACAGGATAATGCTGAACTAGAAAAAAAGAATTGAACAGCCAATATTTACAAACAAGTTAAATACAATTATAATTACTCAAGCAGAGTAGCTCTTACCACCTACTTTCCACTAATATCTACCAGTGCTCTTGTATTCACTTCAGCCAAAAAACGTGTGTTGCACAAATAACTTCCTATTCTGTTTCTACTTACTCATCCTCTTTGTATCAAAACTACTTTTAAGGTTCTGAATAATTTTGGAGTAATTTCCCAGTTTAGTCATGGGGCAGAGGCTGTTATGCAGACTGAGCTGCCTTACAGAAATGCTCCAAGGCTTTGCTGCTTCCCTGCAAGGCATCCATGGGCTGCCACACAGTGGATGGACAGGAATGACCAGCAAGCTCTTTCTCTCCAGTGCCTCCTTTGGATCTGACTCTTTTGAATACAAGGACATCAGACATGAAATTCTACCTTTTGTAATTGTCCTGGACAATTTCCTCACATTAGGGACTAAACCAAAATTGACTCTTAAAGATTTGTTTGATTTTAACCCCCTCCCCTCTAGTTTGGCTAACTTACAGAACCAGCCAAACAGCTAGATGTTGTCATTAACTTTGATAGCATTGCTCCTCATTAGAATATCAAAGCTGTTTCATTTCTACAGTAGCTTTCCACAAAATGTGTCTTGGTATCTGAAAAATATTAGGGAATGAATCCTAACTGCTCTTAAAAGGTAGCTGCCAAAAATATGCAAGCTGTGAAGATTTTTCAGACCCAGGATTTTGAAACACTAGATCTTTCCAATGAGAGTGAGTCAAAGATATCTTGATATGATGACAGAAATGCAAAAATGGATTTGCTAATGTGTTCTGACAGCACTCCTGGAGCCTCCAATACCTCTCAGTCACGTCCTGTCTGACAGGAGCTTTGCAGCTCCAGTGCACTAAGAATGACTCTGACTCTGAGTCACTTCTCTTGGATAGTCTGAATAATCTTTAAATGGCCACTGGTTTAAGCACAATCTACAACACCAGCTGAAGTGTGTAACAGAACAGGATCTTCAGGCACAGACTGCTTCTGTTAGGAATTGCTCCAGTAGCTAGACAATAACTAAGTTTCTGGGGAGCCTTTCTGCTACAGCTCAAACTCATTTTTCATCTTTTTGTAAAGTTTGGTGCCCCAAAGTTTTCAATTACCGCAATGAAGTCTGTGAGTTTTCAGAATTTTTGAAAGCCTACCACGTTTTTGTTTCTTTTTAATGAAACCTAATTTCAATATGTTAGTTAAAATAGACAGAATTCTGAAAAATATGAAATAGATCCCCAACAGCTTTCAAGCATACAAGAGAAGACTAAAAAACAATCATCATTTTCACACAACCTTTTCTAAGCTTATTTTAGATAACCATAGGCTACATCACAGCTCTTCAGACATATGGGAATTGCCTAGCAAATGACAGCTAACTAAGGTCAGGAGAAGATTTACTGTCATTAATATCACCTCACAGTAAGAAGGAATGTTCACTTCCTGTTAGTGAGTCACCAAACACAGTTTCTGTTTGTCTAAAGGTGATAAGAGCAGCATACAAGAAAGGTAATTTTCATGATGACAAAGTGAATGAAGGGAGACTCATGTAGCTGACAATGTGAAATGTGAAACCCAAGCAGGAATGCTAAAGTAGTGAATTTGTTACTGAGATGCAGTACAGCCCTAATGGGGACACCATTTATGCAATATAATAAAAAATGCTACATATCATATATTGGCAATATATGAAGCAATGTGCACATTTATACCAAGTGACAACCCAGGGACAGGTAGATTAGAGTCAGAAATTAGCAGCAGGATCCATCTTTTCACTTACGCCTTTGTCCACTGTTCTCTCTTTACCACTCTGTTTCTATTGATCTCAGTTTGAATATTAGGATTTTATGACCAACCAATGTGCTTCAGCATTTCTCGTGCCTGTATATCATCCATTTCAGATGATGGCTACGCTGAGCTGCTATTTATTCCATAGCACAACTCTCTGTTGACTTCCTTGGAGAAGCAAGCAGCCCAGCAGCTTGGCAACAAAGTGCTTTTGATGTCTCAAGTCACCTTCAAAAATATTAGGTTTTAATAATTTTCCACTAGCACGCCTGTCTTTTGGGAGCAGAAGGATGAAGAGGACCCAGAAACACAATACATCTAAATTACTTTCAGCACAGAGAGCAGAGTGGCAGCTTCTGGGAGCCTGCTGAGCAAGGCCACCTTATTTCCCTAAGTGACCCATGTGTGAGAACACTGCATACAAATGCATGGCTAATTTGCCTATTTGCTTTGATGGCAGTGCAGCTGAGTACTGCTATTCCAAATGAAGAGTTTATAAATGGACTTCCAGCTCTGAAGCTCTCTGAAAGACCCAGGGCATTCAGGATCAAATGGGTCCTGAAGCAGATATCCCATCAGATATTTGCAGCAATACTCATGTTACTAAGGTCCTGAAGAATTACTTCTCTGAGAAAGCTGCAGTAACTCTGGGAAATGGTATTTTTTTTCTAGGAAGAATATTGCATTTCTTGTACACAATAATTTGCTGTTGTTTATGCCATCAGCAATCACCACCAGGCATGCAACAGCTTGGCTGCTTCCCTCAGCCGAGGGCAAAACAAAACCTGTCCAAATGGCCTGCAAACCCAAGCTCAATCTGATTCAGCTTTCAAAAGCCTGAATCACGAGGGAAGCATCCAACAGGAGCTGCTCTACCTAAGCTTCATCAGCTCCTCCTGCCTAAACAAGGATCTTATCTCAACCTGGAAAGAGGAAGTGGGCTTTTCTTCCCTTTAGATCATATTTGTTTACTTTACCTTTTGTCTGCCTACACTTTTTATGAGCCTTTTGCTTCATTTAAGGAAAGCAAAAGCTGACCCCTGCCACCCAGATCTTCTAATGTCTGTGACTGCTGTCCTTTCTGGCCCATGCTTTCTAAGAACCTCAATATTTCATGACCCAATGAGTTGAACCTGAGAAGCTGAAGAGAAGCAGTGCAAATGAAGCAAATAATTAATCTCACAACTTTACAAACATTTGCAGCTTTCTCTTAAAACTACTGGATGCAGATTGCAACTAATAAAAGGAAAACCTGGTCTTTTACTACAAATGCAAATTATAATATTTAGTACCTATTGATCTTAACTAGAATTCCAGAACTGAATATATTCAAGAAGTTCAGACATTTGCATTTAGATCCAGCTTGAATAAATTCCTATGATTTCTGAGTGCCCCTTTAAGTCTTCCTTTTGGCCTTAGTAAAATTTATTTAAGTGGAAATGAGGCATTGCTTTCTGTGCAGTTTCCCATGAAGATTTTGGACAGTTACCTGATGGAAAGAGGTAAAAATAGTGAAAATACTTCACTACTATGTAGTTGATTTCATCTTTCATCACAGGATAATGTACACAGAAGTCAATTTTCCATATGCACCAAACAACTGCACTGACCTAGATATACCAGAAATAAATAAATTATCATTTCAGAAAAGAAGAAAATTCAAGAAAATTCCGTCTCTCTTCTGAAATAAAGTCAACCCCTAATACTGCATTTATTAAGGGGGGTTTTGTGGTAAATAGCATCTGCTGTATTTCACTGTTTGGAATCCCAGATTTTATTACCTTATTTCAGAATGTATTTGGTTTATTGGCAAATGTGAAGTGATGATATTCTATTTATAGCTGTGCCATGATGATAAAGTAGAAATACTGTAAGGTATAATTATGGTGAGTTAGCATTGTCCTTATTAGAAGCACATCTTGACTTCAGTCTCTATTACTAGCTAATCTTGGAGGCTCCTCTGATTGGAAAACAGCTGCTCTTTTATCTTGGTCTGCCTATCTTTATTATCCTCTTCAACATTTCTGCTGTTCTCAAGAATTCTGCAAAGTGCAAACATTTATTTCCCTTTTCCTTGTATTTGCATAGACTAGCATTAGATGTTTCTGCCAGTGACATTTCTAAAGAGGAAAATAGGAAAGCAAGGCAAGAAAAAAAATTACTGAAATACCTGTCTCGAGAGGATAATGGCAGGATTAAGAATTGGGTGCAAGTATGGAAGATTTGAGAGGCATTTCTTCCATCCTCCCCAGGCTGCTTACAAGAAAACCACAAGTACTGACTCAAAGCCATACTGAGGTATGTGAAGCTATAACTGAGGTAGAATACAAAATTATGAAAGACTTTTGGGAAGGGCTAATGCAGTGACTGATTTGCAAGGCAGAAGGGCAAATTTGCCTCCTCTTCTGCCACTGAAGCCACAATGGTGCTGCATGAGACCACCTGTCTGTGACCAGCTATTGGGGCTCCCTCACCTTTCCCATGGCTCTCTTAAGCAGCCTGCCAGCATGGGTGAACAGATATGCCATCATCAGTGTCAAAAACCTGAGGCAGGGGTTGCAAGTCTTGCTTGCTTGAATCAGAAAGGTTTAAATTCTTCTGCCTAGCTAGCTTCAGTGGAGCTGTAAAGCACAGTACCTCAAGGTTTGCTTTAAAGACACTATTCTTCTAGCCTTCCTTCAGCCAGAGAGGTGGATTATGTGACTTTTCACAACCCTTAGTTACCCTCTCTTCTATACAAGCAGCTTCATTTTGAGGGTTCTCAATCTCTTATGACACATACATTTGCATTGGAGTTATAGTTTTTCCTCAGCTTGGTAGTGGGAAATTTTCAGACCTTCTCTGAAGCTAAATTTCTTTCTTCTAGCCCTCCAGAAACATCAGATTTCTGCAGAATTTAACAGGAGTCAGAATAGTGTTTTTTTATGGGTCCAGAAATATGTAGATTGATTAGCTTCTTTTAGTTTTAACACAAGCTTTTATAATAGCCTTAATCATGAGCAGAAATCTTCTAACTGTTGGTCATTTTGACCATGCTTGGTAAGGATGTTGTCTGAGCATTCCCAGGTAATGAATTGTTAGTTACAATTTAGACTGAAAAAAACATTCTTAAGTCTATAGAATTTCCCTTATTTTGGCCTTTCATTTCATTCTGGCTTGCATTCTAGGAAGAAAAAACAAAATAATTTAAATACTCATAGATTCTTCCCAATTTGGTGTAAAATATTGAACTGGGCTATATATCTTACAGCACCATGTTTGCCTTAGGAAAAGGTAAGGTCTGTCATTTAACAATATTTTTTTTCATCAAACCCTTCTTGGGCAAAGCATTGTATTTGAATTACCTGTGACAATATATTTTTGCTATGAAAATTGTGAAAAGGGAGGAGAGAAAGGCTTTATTTCCACATGCCCTGAATAAAACTGAATCATTAATCAATTTAAGTGTTTATTTCATTATTATAATAGATGCAAACATGTAAGAAGGGGGGGGATGTGTGTTCCACTATTCCACTATTGCCTTAGGAAAAGGTAAGAAGGATTAATGAAAAAACTTCTGAAACAACAACACTAGTAACAGATTTAATTCACTACTAGACCAGAGTGCATTCAAACATGGTAATCTAGAAAGAACCATAGAAGAATAATTACCTGTGGAATATTCCACCCTTGTTTTACATGCTGCTCTCATGTTAATCTAGTCTGTTACCACAGAATTGCGTTAAACCAGAAGATTTTATAAACCTTCAGATCAGCAATGCTTACAAACATTCTTTCCATGCTTGGCAGGTTGAGGTCTGTACTAAACATAATTTTAATGAGAATAGTTGAACATCATTACCAGTGAGACAAATTGTAGGAAAGCCACTTTACTGTACCTGGATCCATTTTGACCCCCATTTTCTTTCTATTTCTACTGTCTTTGCCTGGCTTTGTATTCTGAGCACGGCCACAGCCTGGAATGTGCTTGCAGTGCTGGAGCTGTCCCTTGCTCCTGGGACTGAAGTGCCCAACACTGGGTGCAGAAGCACTGCTCAGTCTGGCCTGCAAGGGTTAATGCCCAAATTATTGTAAGAGCTCTCTTTAGCTGCCCAAGCTCCATAAGGTAACTATATTACATCAAAGTGGGTTGATCACCTCTTTTTATTCTGAATTTCTGCTTTTTAATACATAAAATGAGTGCTCCTGGGCAGCTCTTAAATAACACCTTTAAAAAGGGGCCTTTAAAACAGACATTAATTGTAAAAAATGGCTAAAATGCAGGAACCCAAAGTATTATGCCAAGGCTCCATCATATGATACTGAGAGCCCTGGTATGAAAGTAACTCCCAGATTCTTTGCCCCCTGCTCAAAGTTAAGGATTTGTCATGTCCCCTGAAAATAGGACAACTTCAGAGATCGGGCAGATGTCCAGCATGCTTGGAAGCCTTGATTCATTGAGTGATGAGCTTTCAATGAGGCCTTTAACTGATAATTTTGGGGGTATTTCTGCTAAGCCATTGAAGTTCCTGTGAAAGCAAAATTCAGCCCATATAATCCTGTCTCAACAGCCCTCTTTGCTGTTTTACTCATAGCTATAGGTAATGCTCAATTGCATCTGAGCTCACGGTTGCTCTGGATTCACTGAGTTTGCTCAAACAGAACTGCACTAAAATCCTATTTCTAAGCTTATGATTTTGTAATTAGCAGCCAAAAGCCATACAGACTGGATCTCTCAAACATAGATTCATTTTCCTGACTGTGAAAAGAGGTAGACATGCACAGGTAAGCTGCTTTGTGTGAATGACTCCAAAGTATGCCAAGAAGAGAATTTTAAAATTTCAGTAATAAGATGGTGAACATTAACATATCCTCTGTAAATCAGGAGACCAGAAATGTGAACTATTACTTCTGACATGCTTAATGGGTGCCACCTATTCTGTTAAATTTAACTAAATTTGACTATTACACTTGATGTGCCAGCAGAATTTCATCTATATAAATACAGATTCTGAATTTTAAAAGAACCAAATCTTTTTTGAATGCAGCTCCATAGAAAGAAGACAAAATGAGAATCAGAGGCAGAGAGTGCATTCAGTTATTTACTTCATGATTTTTAGTGCTTTGAGAAGTTTCAAGCAGAAATAATTTTGGAGTTCAACCTTCCATTAGCCTTTAAGCAATTAGTAGAATGATCTCAAATTCCTCCCCTTTGCCACTTTATTCTAAGTATATTTAACTAATTAATCTAAACAAATAATCTAATTTTTTTCATGGTAAATAAACACATTGTACAAACAAAGGAACAGGGGCTGATAACTAATTAACTGATATGTCAAATTCATGGCATAATAGAGACCAAGTGTATATCATAATCAGGCTTCTGGAGTATTTGATAATACCAGCAACAATGCCTGTGAAAATTCTGCCCACTCACATTCTACAGTTAGGAGGGATCAAAAGCATAATGAAAGCAAGGAAAATACTTCTGTGGAATGTAAGAACTCTGGCTCCTGCCTCTGTCTGAGCCAATTTGCATGATGCTGAATTTAGCAATAAATACAAAATCTGAAATACAAACAGAAAATATTTTTCTTCTGCAATATATTCTCCTCAAGCTCATGGTCTTCAGATCCCATCTGGATTTCCCAGCATTTTTTACCCACTCCCAGCTGTCATTTTATCATCTGTTGTATAATGCAGATATTTAATTATGGGCTGCTGTGGAAGATATTCAACAGAGATATCTCTACCTACAGCAGAGTAGTGAAAGAACTAATGATGCTTCTTTTCAGTTTCATACACCATTTTTTCCTGATCAAAATATCAGGTTTTATGATTTCACTAATTGATAGGCCAGTACTCAGAAATATCAGAGCCATCAGAGCTGAATAATCAAAATATTATTAGGGCTTTATAAGGCTGTCTACCTCAGGTAGTCATTAGAGGACTTCAGCTGTGTCTGCTAACTATTTCCACATACATCTAAATTGCAATGATTTAGTCCTTGAGCCCTGATTAAGAAATGAGGGTGTGCCAAGCTACTAACTTGGTTTCAGTAATTATGAGGCCTAAGAGAAAGGTTTTGAAAAATGACAGAGAAGCTGATTTTTCTTAACCCAGTTTAAAAGGAATAAAAATCTTGGCAGTATATGAAGCCAGAACTATTCAAGCACTGAAAAATCAGGTCTTATACAGTTTATCAGAGGAGAATATTGACCCCCAAGTCATTCCTGTGGCCTCAGGGGGACAGTGCTTTACAGGTTGCCCTTGTATATATGCCCTTCCAGAGAATCTAAACACAAGAGTTTCTACCTCCTAAAATCTGACAGAAATGACAGCATGAATTTATTTTTAACATGTTTATTAGTATTAGGTGTAGATGAGATCTTAACCTCCTTCTATTTCTTCCTGATATTAGTCTCATATCTAATTTAGGGTTAAAATAATCTTCTCATCAGGGATCGTATTTTCAGGGAAACCTGAAGGAGAGTTTCTAATTCTGCTTTAATATGTTCAAAGACCTTGCAAGAGTAGGTTAGCATTCTAATAAAAATGGCTCTGGATTTACCTCCTCTGTTAGGCCTTGTAAAGTCCCTGACTTTAAAGAAACACTGTGGAGACTCTAAAGAAATGTACTTCAGCCTCTAAGCAGGTACAACACCATCACTATGCCAATGTTGAATTCTAGTACTTACTTGAGTTTTTTTAGCAGGTTAGAAGAACTAAAGCTTGGGCAGCCAGCTTTACGTTAATCAGAAATGGTTCTCAAATAAAAAATCTGCAAAGAAGAGTGCTTATGATGATGAGGTCAGAAATATGCCAGCAACGTATTTTTCTATTTATGTATTCTTGAGCAAAAGATTTAAACAATTTATAGCACTACATAATTTAAATAGCAATCGTTTGGATGCACTTAAGAAGTTGGAGCCATGAATAAACATAAAATAAATAATTGCATATCCAAATATAACTTTTCTCCTTTAAAGCAACCCATCTCATGTCTTTATTAGTACACAAACATTGGGCTGCTTGAAAGTCTGAGCAGGATCAGGGCTGGCAGTTTTCCTTTGGGGACTGCACCAGGGCAGGAGGATATGAAACTGGTGGTAGCAGCATCATTCAGCTGCTGATTGCCATCGGGTATCTGGATGCAACATAAGGCACACACGTTTCAAAACACCCAAGGGCAAGCTAAACATCTACACTAGGAAATATTTGCATACATACATACCAACAGAATTTTCACCATTCATACAGCTTTTATTCTTTGGTCTTTCAGACAGGTCCTGTTAAATTCTAAATGTTTGAACATTTCCTCAGATTCGAACATTGTCAGTGCACGTCTGTACAAAGAGCCACTTGTTGAATTCGCCCTCTAAATCATTTACAATTTGTACTAAAAAGGAGGCACATTTTTAACACTGGAACATCCTTCTCCTGTCCTGCCATTTCCATGGTACAGAGCTGTTTGTACAAACACAATCTTTAGGCAGGCAGTTATTTCTAAGAAAATGAATTGCTGTATTCGTAGCCTCATGCTACACACTTTAATATCAAGATTTTTGCAATATTTATGCTTGGCAGTCACAATTGTATACTTGTCCAATGAATAATATTGTATCAGCTCTAACAGTCATTTATGTCTCAAGTTTTCTGCTCTAATAGCAAAAGAGAAAAGGAGAAGAATTAAAAAATAGTGCTTGTGTTCAAAGCAAGGTATCAGCACATACTGCAATGGCTGCATAAAACAAGTTCCATGATTAATATCTAAAACACAAATGTTTTAAGAAACAAAACTTTGGCAAGTTATGTACTACTTTATCTTTAAAAAACTTAATTGAGAGACAAAAGACAAGTAATTTCAAAATTTTTTATTAAAAGACCCTCAAAATAACCCCTTCCCTTAGAATCAGGCTCTTCATTAATACATACATATACACTGTGACTGAATTACCAGGAGTTTTGGTGTCTTAGCTCTGCCAGTTTACAGTAAGCAGGAATGGCACCTGCCATGCTTGAAGCTATGACAAGAGAGACCAAAAATAATGTAAAGCTTAGTGTTGACACAGGAAGGAAGGAAAAAGCACCCCGCATTGATGGCTGCTTCACGTGCTACAGGTTGCTATTACGTCACCTGGCTTTTCAACAATGAGGAGCAATTATTTACAAAGGTCACAGAACCTCCTAAAAATACCCTCAATGTACAGTGTGCTTTAGTTGGTGTGGGCTTGCTTCTCTCATTTAAATTAGTTCTTTTGTTACTACCCTCTTTCTGTATGAAACATGGCCAGGCTGGGATTGAATAGCGTGATCCCTTGCCTGTCCCCTCCACCTTGCCTTCACACTCTGTTCTAAAGATGCACAAAGATTAAAAAAAGAAAAATTATGGATATATATATTAATATATATAAATGCATATAGACATTAAAGTCAATTGCTAGAAGCCTTATGCTTTGACAGAGTCTCATTACCCTGGGACATCACAAGGGCTGACCCTTAAGAACAGACTTTAACACTGTTCTTGTCAAATATTTCCCACTTGAACTATTTCTATATTTTTCAGCCTCTGACAGCCTTTAAAAAATCTTAATTCTATAGCTTTCCAGATAGCAAACCAGGTTACAACCTGACCTTCCTAAGAGTAGTAATTAAGAAGTGAGAAAGCTTATGGTAAAAGGAACTTTTTTAGGAGAAACCCGGAAGGAGAAACACTGGTACCCAGAGTTAATCTTGTCAGTCCAGCACCTTTCCCTAAACTCAAAGAGAAAGGCCACCCAATTTCTATTTCCAGTTACCAATAGATTGCAAACAGAGATTACAGGATTGTTGCTACCTGTTCCATAGAAAGGACACTGCTTTTCAATTCTTTATTTTCCCTTATAGCAGTGACGAAAAGCAAAAAGATCACATAGGGCAACTAAAATAGTGCTTTTTCTTCCAGGCAGAGAATGAGCAAGAAAAAGAGATATATCTGTGCAGGTAAGTTTATATAACTGAAATACCTCAGCAAGGTTGGCTTTCTGACCTATATTGAGGCCAAGACCTTTTGGGCAGGGCCCATAACCCTTGGGTCATTGACCAGCTTTACCTCCCAAGCTTATAAACTCTCTTGATGCCCCTTCTCTGATCAAGGCCTCAGACTCAGTAAAACCCTTTCCATTAAACCTTTTCCACTGTTTCTTTTTCCTCCCCTTCATCTGCCCAAAATTCCCCCTTACCCTATACAGCCTGTACAGAGTTGGTACATTACAATATTTTGTTTATTTAAGTAATGCATGTGATATTGCTGACTTTAATCAAAATTACATGTACTGCTCAGGTCATGAGGTCATGCTTCCTACAGGTATTTTGGTAGTCAGCAAAACATTTGTTATGATTCAGTCCATTCTACCCTCAGGGTTTTACTCATAGGATAGACAGTATTTCGCTCAGTACTCCTATAACATTCTATCAGATTAATCCTTTTATCTAAAACAGATATATATATATATAAAAGCAGAAAGACAGAATTAATATTTTGAGCTCAACACGTCATTTCCCTTTCCCATGGCTTCAAGTTAAGGAAAGTCCTAGTGGACTTAGACCATTAACTATAAAAAGTCATCACCAGGGTTCCATTTCAAGCCAAAACTGAAAGATCAAGTGGATGAAATCATCCCCCAGCTGAAACACTTCAATACAAATGAGGAGAAGCAGGGTATTCTGCTGCTCAAACATCTGATGACTGTAACTTCCACTTGTGCATTGCTGAATTCTGGCAGTGGGCTGGGTTGCTTAGTCTATTATTGCTCAGCCAGCAGGATGACTTTGTTATGGCAGGGGATGTGGGACAGCTTCCTCAAATAAAGGCAGGTATCAGAGCAATTTGGTAACTGAAGGAACAGGACTTGAATGAGCTCATGACCTGCTTGTCTGTAGGCAGACAATGCATCAAATAGGGATTGGAGTAACTTGTGCCGTAGGATATTTAGATTTTGATTCAGTACATATCACTGCCTTGTGAATAGATTGTGGTTTCTTATCTTGATGTACTGGGAAAATGAAGCCTTTTCTGTTTGATAAGAAAGAAAGATATTTCTATTGCCATATAAAAATAGTAGAGATGAATTAAACATTACACCTTAAAAGAAGCGCATTCCAGACAAAGCATACTATATGATATTCATGCTTAGGTGGTATGTCATGAATCAGCAGCTTTCTTTTGAAAATATTTGCTGCTACTTTGTTTCTTTGAGTGAAATATGCTTTTAGATGCAATTTAATGGTTGAAGATTTTACATGTCTCTTCACTATAAGCAAGCCAGAATTTTATTATTTAACTATGTCGTTTAATTATAGGATTAATCTTCAAAGCATTGTGAAGTACATTTGCAAAGTCACAGAGAGAATAAAAGGCTTATAGAGGATAAAAACCTCACAGAGCATGAGGTAGCAATGGCATAAGTGAATGGTGATAATGAAAAGATTCACATATGCTACAGCTATATTTATACACTAAGATTACAAGGCATATGAATGAAGGAACCGTGATGCTTTTGTCCCTTTACATGGGCAAAGCCTTCTGTGGCAGCTGTCTGCACAAGGCTACTCAAACATTTTACAATCAGGTCTTTCCCAAAACTGCATGCTATGCATCAGCTGGGTGGGGTCATCCTCAGCTGTGATGTGTTACAAACCTTCTCAAGTAGAGTTCTTTTTCAACAGTATCAGAAGACAAACTGATTTACTGAAGTGGACCCCACAAGTATTTCAGATTATGAAGTTAAAATCTCATAATTTTCCTTCATTTTTCAATGAGACATTCCAGATTGGTCATCCTGAACCCTCTGAGTCCTCCAGTGGAAGAAAGAGCATATTACAAGTTAATGTCAAAAATAGTTCAAAATGGTTTGGGCTTTGGTACAAACTATGTGATGCTGGAATATTTTTTATAATATCTGTTGCCACTTTGCATAAAAATAATATATTTAAAATCAACTGAATTTGTACTTGAATTACTAAGAAAAGAAACAAGTCACTACTGGACTCCCTAAATTTCATGTCATTAATAAATTATCTACCTAAACAAGACAGTTATTTCTTTCTAGTAAAGATATCAGGTCTCTTCCTTTGTCTGTCATACTGCAGGTGTTTGACCTCAGCACCCGTGATTACATTATGTAGGGTTCTTTTTCATGGCATTCTTTCTTCATAAAAAAGCATAACAATCAATCTCTTGACAAGAAATCTGATCTAGTGATATCAGGAACACTGAGCATAAGTTATCTGAGCATACTAGTTAATTAGTCTCTGATGGAATTAATATGTGCAAATAATCAGCATAAAATATATGGAGTACTTATCTAAAGTAAGTGGCTCATTGGCCATATATCTAGCTATATACCTCATGCAGGATATACTTCTATACATTAAGGTACACAAGTCAGTTCATTATTTTCCCTCTTATTATTAAAAAATTGTGACTAATGCTCAGAAGCTCACAGTATTATTTTAAAAAATTTAAACCATTTTCTAAACACAAAACAATAAAACCACACTGGTTCATTTTCTGTAAACCCCCACACTGCTCTGCAGTTCAATTGTCATAGCTACATGCTTCATAAAACAACAGAAATCTTGGGGGAAAAAAATCAGTGTAGGAGGGGGAATGGAACCAAATAATTTGGTCAAACATCAGAGGAATTCAGAGAGGCAGGAGGCAGGCAGGAGAGGATCTCTTGTGTTTAAAGCAATGCTGCCTGCTCGCTCCATCTCAGCACCAATGGAATGTGTGGTACCAAGCTCCTCACCTCTCCCTGAGCACAGCAGAAGGCTCCTGGCTGGAGCACTGACTCTTCACAGTTCTGCTGCAGCCTCCAAATGCCCTGAGGAAGAGCAGTGACTCCCCAGCAGTAACTATTGCATTTTATCTTCTTTTTTCTCTTCTGCCAGAGTTGGGATTAAAAGTTCGAGAGATGTTATTTCGTGTTCAGACTCAGATATTTATTAATTCTTATCTATAGTATAGTGAGTGCTACAGCACTTCTAGCTAACAAGCTCAAAATGGTGATGTATCTCTCTCTCTACAAGGCCTTTTAAGGGCCAATCTGTCCAATTAAGAACACCTAAATTATTTTTACTTTTAACCCAATAACCAAACACCTGTGACCTGCAATGCAGAATTTTCTATCCAATTACAAAAGTACCACCTAGACCTATGAAGAAGAAGGTGAAGAAGAAAGAAACCTCTGCCCCAAAACTTCCATCCAGCTCTCTATACATTGCTATATTCTAAAACCCCAAATTACAAATCCTTCACCATATGTGATATTACACACTTCTATTCATACTACACACCAGTGATCCTAGTTCCAGCATTCAACCCTGGAAGCCTTCTCCATGGCATCAGGTCAAAAGCAGCATTTTCTTGAGGGTCAGTACCTGTCAGCACAGAAAGTCTAAAATTCTCACTATCCAGGGTACTTCATGCAGTAACAACTGCATGAGCTGCTTGGTGCTACAGAGAGAAACCCAAATGTGCCTGATGTATCTCAGCACCAGCACTCCAGCTGCTCAGATGCATCAGAATGGCCTGCAAATGGATCAGAGTGACATTTGTTAAAATCAGATACAAACCAACCAACCTGCTGGGTAGGGAAAGTAATTACAGGAAACAATTAATTTTATTCATTCAGTGGAACCTGAACCAAACATATCTGCTCTGACATTATTGCTATGCAGAATTTCCTGGCTGAAGAAATAATTATGCTCACTAAGAGGCAGCCAACGTCTGCACTGAGTTACATGTTGGAGAATGAGCTGTCTGTGGAGGTCTCTCATGTACTTTTCATGTTCTATGTCAAGTCCTCCCTGGAGGCATGCAAGTTAGCAGAAGCCAGAAAGGCCCAATTACTTACCCTTCTCTTAGGAATTCCCTTAATCATTTCTTAATACTCTGTGTTTATTTGAACACAAAAATAACACATTCAGATTTTAACTGGTTCTTTGTTTTCTGCATTCTCCTCCCAGTCTCCATCTGGAATGAGATAGATGTTTGGAAATTGCAATCTCCAAAATCAAAGCACATAATTTTCCCTGGTTCCTGAGCATTTCTAAAGCCAAAAATTTGTGAGGTTATCACGATTTTCTAGATCTGTCTTTTACCCCAAATTATGAAGTAGAAAATGAAGTTGATGAAAAATATTAGCTCTCTCTCATCATAAATGCAGGCTTTACCCTAATATTTGCTCTCTTATTTTTTTCATTATCAGACTAAAAAAAAAAAAACAAAACCCTAAACACAAGTTTCTGAGACTATTAAGACTCAAAAAATAGTTATTTATATACTAAATGTTAAGTCATAAAATTCTAAGCACAGTTCAAATAATACCAATCTAACAGAGAGCATTACATGGCCATATAAGCAATAAGAAAAAAACTTACACAATTTAGTTTCTATTGCTTCCAATATAAAAAACTAAAATTTGTAACTCAAACTATCTTTCTTAGATGCATCTGGATTACATGAGGTTAAAGCAATTATAGTTTAAATTACTATAATGCAATTATCATCGATTGTTACATGTCACAAAGATAGAATTTGAACTTGAGATAGGGAGAGAAAGGATACTGCTGATAAATTTTAGGCATTATTCCAGCCATCTGGATAACAATGACATCATCTATTACTTAGTGTATTGTATTTAATAAAAGCCATTAGTTAAACTAAAAAACTCACAAACTGAAAACTCATAAAACTGAAGGGAAGAATATTTGAATGCCCCAGCATCCAAAA
Source organism: Rhabdornis inornatus (assembly GCA_013397075.1). Classification (NCBI taxonomy): domain Eukaryota; kingdom Metazoa; phylum Chordata; class Aves; order Passeriformes; family Rhabdornithidae; genus Rhabdornis; species Rhabdornis inornatus. The sequence goes on along the minus strand of VWZS01004141.1, from coordinate 2,087,457 downwards.
TTGGATATGCACATGTACTAACAAACTCTATCAAAGGACTGTGGATGACTCCACTCTGGGAAAAATATGCTTGCTTTGATCTGTTCTCTTAATCATCCTTGATTTTTCACCAAGAACACTCTGTATAGTTTCAAAGGACAACTAAAGAATAAAAATATTCTGTTTAAAAACAACGGAGTAGTAGTACAGTATGACATTCATCCAAAATAACTTAGTTTTCTTGCTTCTATAGACAATTACCTAATATTCTCTGGAAACTATTTCTCCCCTTTTTCTCATTTCTCATTTGTGTTCAGTACAACGTGTGTGTACAAACACACATTCACACGGTGTAGACAGAAAATCAGAGCCATGGTAAAAGTGAGAGAGGATCTGCTGTAGCACAGAAGGAATGTCTCATCTGCTTACCTAGAATCACCTCCATCAGTTTATCAGAGCTCCTGAGCAGCTCTAGAAGGAGACATTCACAGCCTGCCAGTGCTTTTGTAGTTTCCTCCTTACCTAATACATTATTTTTCTATAAAACCTGTTTTTATGGTGGTTTTGTAGTTTCTAACTGGTGTGCAGAGATGTTAATGGGCAGAAGAAATAATAAGGTAGCATTTTGTATCTTGGAGAAAAGGATATTTAAAGCATAGCTCCAGGTCACTGCGGAAAAAGAAGGAAAAAATTAAATTCATAAACATATATAAGTTATTATATTGATACAAAAGTAACAAGTAGTAACTAAGGTTCATGTCAAAACTGGATAAATGATCAGAAAAATATGGAAAACTTAAAATTTCTACATATAGAGTATCCAAAACACCAGTTGCTGACAGTAATTTAGAACACCTAAACCTTTTTTCTGTGTTTTTCTTTGACTTGCCTTTATCTTCCACTGCTTCTTCATATATACTCTCTTGGGGTATTGCCCATATTTTTCTGTAACTTTCTCCCCCCTCTACCTTCCCATAGGCTTTTGCAGGATGCCATGTTCTCCTGGGTTGCCTTTAATGCCTGGCCTTTAGTATGAAACACAAAAATTATGTGTCGCTTTTCCCCCTTTAAATCAAATTATCTCATAGTTTCCCCTTGAAGACCAAAAGTACAGACAGGAATGCATACTAAATTAGCAGGAATTTCTGATACCCTAGCTTATGAGGGGCTTTTGTTTTGTTTTTCCCAAAAATATCTAATTGCCCTTTGAATTTAAATACATATTGAAATAATGTACAAAGTAACAACGACATGATCAGATTAAGATTTCAACAGCAAACTTTTTTACCACACTTATCACAATGCTCTTGGATTTGCTGCATTTTCTAGATGCTTCTAAAATCCAGTGTGGTGATGCTCTGAAATCGCTCCTGTGTGCCTGATAAGGGGCTGGAAGAACAGATAAACGTGGTATTTCTATTTTCACGTTTATCTGTTCTTCCAGAAAAATAGTAGGGATGAATTAAACAGTACACCTTAAATTAAGTGTATTCCAGACATAGCATACTATACGATATTCATGCTTAGGTGGTATGTCATGAATCAGCAGCTTTAAATCCTTCTTTTGAAGATATTTGCTGGTACTTTTGTTTCTTTGGGTGAAATTGGCTTTCGGATGCCACCAGGGGGAGCGGCAGCCCCGGCTCCTGCCCCTGCCACAAATCCCCTGGGCCACCGCAATCCCTGATTTAAGGGATTAATTAATTGTCTCTGTGCGACCTGTTTCCCTACTGGTTATGTATATAACTAGTGGTTATATATGTGTTATATTTTATGTCATTACTGTCGGCTAGTTTGATACTGCCAGGTTTGGTGACAGAGTCAGAATAAACTGGGATTTCTCCCCCAGTTTGCTAACATTTTGATTTCTCAGCTCCAAACCACACCGTGCTGTCTAACCTCAGCAATACCGACTAAACTCATGAAGTACCTGTCATGCCACCAAACACAGCTGTGCTGCTGCTGCCAAGAGATTTATTCCAGACGCACTTGTGACAATTGAGTGTCCGATTAAAGCCCATTGCTGGGGACAGTGCAAAGCTTGTGTTCATTAGCACATCTCTGCTCTGTGGCCAGAGCACACGGCAGCTCCAGCACCACTGCTGTGATTAAATGTGCTGCTGGGACATTTCAAAGAGATTTTCACACTGAACACTGTGGTCTCTCTGAAGGACTATTTCACATCTGAGTCGCTCACATTCTGCCATCCCCATTTCATTTTGGGAACCGAATTTCACTACATCCAAGCCTTGTGCACTGTGGATTTTCAACTCGAGCAGTGCAGAGTCATGAAACTGTAACTAAAGATGCTCCTTATGGCAAGGAAACGCCAGGGTATCAGATGACTCAGAGCCTTTCCTTCTCTTATGCTGTCTTTATGTCATATTTAGTTGTTAATTAATTAGAAGACATGAATTAAAATGTCTTCCCTCTCTTAGCAGTACTTTTGTATGAATTTTAATCATTATGCAGCACAGAGCTCAAAACTGTGCCTGACATACAGCTGAACAAGGGTTATGTTGTTACATTTAAGTCCTAATCCCTTTTCTGCTTAAGTACAGACAGATGTGTTTAATCTGTTTAAATTTGCCTTAATTGTTTGAGTCCATAGACAGCTGATTGTACTTTCTGCTTTAATTTGGGTGATTCCAATAAGTTAATATGCACTAAGCTGTTTCCCTAGATATTGCAGACTTCTGTTAGCAGTTACAGTGACTAAGCAGATAAAAAGTACATTCCCTGATGATGTAAAGACACCCCATGGTGTTTGCCACTGCCTGTTCTTACCTCGATATCCAGAGACAGATGAGGCTCCCTCATGGTCTTGGGATGCAAGCAGCCATCTAACTCCTCTATGCCACTTGTTCCCACTGGTATCAATCCCTTCTAAAGGGTGGGATCCATGTCAAGCTGCCTGTACCTGATTTTCAGTCTGTGAGGAGAACTGGCTGCCCTTCCTTACACAGTAGCTGGGAATAAAGTAATGACATTTGTCATGTGTCACCTGGACATTTCCCCTCCCCACTCAACACTGTGCTCAGCAAAAGAACTTTATTCTGTGTTAAAAACATAGGTAATGAAAAGAAATGAAAGAAAATGCAAAATTGCCTACAAAGTAGCGACATGGGCAGCCTACTTAACATTCTCATTTGATCCTGCATATGAACAAATTTTTATTTCTGTCCTCTTGTATTTCCTTTAAACCAGAACTTTAACAATTATTTTTGGCCCTATTGTGTACAACAAATAATTCCTAAGATAATTCTTTTTCCATCAAAGGATTAGTTTTTCACAGTGACTTAAAAATTTAAACACCAAAGTCAGATATTGTTTCTGTTACTTAATAAAGTGTGAAATACTTTGAATGGAACACTAATGGAATAACATCCTTAAGTGTTCTATGTAAATTTTCTGGGATTCAAAGCCTTTATCACAAATACATAAAGGCTATTCTAAAACTCTCATGTATTAAGTGCTCAAGACAAGCCACTGTGAACTGAGGTATCACTTCAGCCATATTTGCAAAAAAAAATTCTTTATGTGTTTTATTCAAGTCATATTGTTCCTGGAACTGTAGCTAGTTTTGGAAGTTGACACAAATTAGAAAGCTAAAGGCTACTGAGCACATAAAAAGTTCTGAGTGCATCGCTCTGCTCCTCCCACCTCATGAAGTCAACTTTTTTTGTTCTCCGGTGCTGGAGAACTGTCATGTTGAAATAAACAGATGAGAAGCCACTATTTTTCACTCTTGCTGGCTACTGCACTTGTGTACAGTATCCTGCAACTCAGTACAATTCTTTAGGCTGGAACACAGAGAAGACTTCCCAGACTGATTATCAGGAGGTTAAAACCTTACCTGCCAGTGCAGGACAATGACAGACTCCTGGGAAATGGAACAGCATGCACAACTTCCCCTGTCATCCATGGTCACTAGAATAAAAACAACAGATTTGGGTCTTTCTAAACAATTGATCATGCTTCCTGAACCTTTATTTACATTAATTTTATTGCCACAGGCATTTTCTCTTCCCTTTTGACTGTCTCCCTGGTTTATGGAGTTCTGTTTTCAGGAGGGAAATGTAGAATTGAGGGAAGAGTGAAAATCTAAGTTATATATAAAGTCTAAGTTTGGTCTTATTTTCCTGGTCTGTCGCTTCTGTTTTGTCAGGCATTCATGTGCATGATCCTGGTCTCAGTGCCATGAAATAAATCTTTAACAATGTAACTTAATGGAAATATCCAAGTATGTACAAAGGTGCAAATAAAGTCAGAATCTGACCTAGAGTTCATATTTTACCAGGTATTTGAATTTATCTCATTTCAGTTCTGGACTTGGTTGGTTTTTCGTTTTTTTTCCTTCCCTACAACACTCCAGATAGAATTTCTTGGAATAGAAACTTCCCCGGTTTGAATGAATTTTTTTTCAAGTGAGAAAAATCCATTTGGCTATATTCCAGCGACATAAATAAAATCTTTATTGACTTTAAATTGTTTTTATGTATTTCCTTTCACAGGTGTTGCAGAGATTGCTTTTATTGGTGAAATTTATCATGCAAAGAATATATGCTTAAACGCAAACATTGTGACACAATTATAAAAATTTGTAGGTAAAAAATAACTTTGCTTACATGAATTTAGATAAGAATATATTCCAAATTGAGGAAAAATAAGAACCATCTCAAGAAGTAAGAAAAGCAAAAACATATTTTCATTTTATGATCCCTCTACCCCATCTTATTTTTGGGGATACACATGAAGATGAGGAAAAATTGTTTTTTTTCCCTCAGATGTGTTTTAAAGGACTGCTTCTAGTATAGGATGTTTTTTTATCCATTTCATTGGGAATAGGATCAGGTCCAAATTGTATTTCGCTTCCTTGATGACTGATGTGTATAAATATTCATGAGTCAACACCTGGGGTTGGCTATTTTCTAGAATCTGTATAACTGTTATTGCAGTTTTATCTGTGGACTGTGATGTCTCATTTGAATTCATGAGACCTGTTATAAATTTTAAATATATATGAAGTGATATTAAAGTCTAATGAAGAACAAGAATCCCACCTGCTACCTGCAATTTAGTACTACCTGCATAGCAGGGAAATAGGAATCTAAGCAGTGAAGATGGAAACTTGGTTGTTTATTAAAACTTCAGATTTGTTTTGATCATTCCTTGTAATCCCTGTTGATAAAAATCATGTTCCAAAATGGCTCCTTTCCAGATTTCTGTAGAGATCTTGGAGTTTTAAGCCACTAAAAGTTTGGCAGAGCATCTAACTGCCATATTTTTGTTAAAGAAAAAAACTACTTAAATTCCCTGAGGAATCTATTTTATAGGCAACTTTGCTCACATATCATCTGAGCATCTCTTGTATGCTCTCTTATTTCTGTGATCTGCATGACAAATTTTATTTACTGTTTTCAACTTCGTTTTGTGTCATGAGAATTGCAAACCAATTTACTTGTGCATTCATACCACATAAAAGATGCAAGATATTTGTCACGGTACCAAGCAATATATTTATTCTCACTTCTAAACACTTTTCAGAACTGTTTTTCCACTAAATTCCATCAAGAATTATTTCTGAGCTCAGACAGAGAGGAAGATTAAGCTCTGCAAAGTGACCACAGAGAGGCTGTGAGTATCAGGGGCTTTAGAACATGATGGTTTCCTTGGTAGGATCCTGGTATCCCCTGCCTAGGGATAATAGGACATCATAAGATACTTTTATAGTGCATTTTTAATCGCTCTTTAAGATTAGATTTGTGATGAAGGGAGGCAAGTTCACCACTGATAGCAGCAAGGCTGGTGCTTCACAGTGTGGCATTCAGCCTAAAGAGAATAGAACAAACAGAACAAACAGAAGCATTTGCTTTGTGTGTGTCTAACCCCAAATCTATCTGAAATCTGCTATCAGCTCTCTGTATGAGAACAAGCTCGTTAATGGGCTGTGACTGGATCAGTTCATAATCATCACCATGTTCCCTGGAAAAGCATGAAAACACAGGGCTGAAGTCTGGTCCTTGGCTTTTATCACTGTTCTCATACAAGCATTTTCCATGGTTTTCAAACCAAAGCAAAAAGGAGAAAGTGCTTGAAAGATTTCTTTCCTCCCTTCTTTCTTTTTTCTCTGAAGGGGTGAGGAAGGAAACAAGCAGAAATCTGTAGTAAGATTATAGAATAGTGCAGAAAAGCTGGGGTAACAGGGAGTCATATATTGATAATAGAAAGGTAATTTTTAATTTTTTTTAAATTCAGATTGAAAGCAGAATATCATAATGAACCAAAAATGTACTATTTTCCCTAGGTACATCAATCTCCTTTGCTAAAGACAATTATAAACTGTCAGTATTGGCTCCTTGTTCCAGCCTCCATCATGCACCATAATTAAAGAATTTCTGTCTCTATATCACCAGAAAATATGGAATCAGCTGCAGAATTTCCCTTGGCAGGCACATTTAAGTGCTCCAGTGGTGCCACACAGTGACTTCTACAACTGAGTTTTCTCCCTGCAGCAACAGGAAAGATACACCACTCCAGAGCTGGGAAGAAGAGGCAGCAGCAAAGCTGACTTTTTACAGCTCCTGCCACTTGCACAGAAGAGAAATGTCTGCTGTGCTAATAGAAATCTGGGTGTTTTACAAATGGCACAACAGTTGCTGTGCACTGATGAAAACAATATAGACAGTGATGCTGCAAAAACTCTTCAGGCAGAAACGTGGTTGTCATGTACTGAACATCTCACGTATGAATTGCCACAGCAATGATTTTGGGAACGTTTGGCTGTGCCCTAAGTTAAGCTCCAGCACTGTCTGAAGTATTCCTTGGGGTTTTCATTTCCAGATGGAGAAACAATAGCTCTGAGTTCCTCATGTCATGTTCAGGATGACATCTTCCTCAGTGAAACACCCCCTGTCACCCAAAGACAGTGCCAAGCATTGGGAGTGAGCCTAGTACACGAGGTGGAAATGGAAACCACAGCCTTCTGCTGCTGAGACAGCAGCCAAGAGTTGAGTCATCCCAAGACCTCCCCATAAATCCTTATACACTGCTTTTTACATTAGAAAACTGATACAAATATGTGCTGCCAGGATGAGGTTATTCAGGTGGCAGGATAGGAATAAGGAGAACAACCACAGAAATAAGCATCCAGATAATTTTCTGGATTATGAGCACTCCTGGAAGCTTACAAGACCACCACGAATCTTGATTAAAACTGAATACAAAATAATATTCAGAATAAGAAATAAAGATCAATACTACCTGAAAGTTAAATCAAGACTTCCTTTGGCAAATAAGTTGCCAGAGGAATGAGTGGCCAAGAATTCATTCAGAGCTAATCTGTGCTAGACATACTGTTTAGCTGCATTATCTGATGCTACCTCTTCTTCTGATTCAAGGTCTGCCTCATTTGTCAGGTCTGTCCTTTAATCTCCAAACACAATGGCAAAGTGATTGCCAGTGATTTTATGTTTTTCTGTGCCCAGGACAATGGGACTGTGCAGCTGTCTGAAAGAGCTAAATACATTATGATGAGAAAGGAACAGCCAGAGCCACCAAGGAAAGGTGGGATTCTTTTCATCATTCTGTAGCATCTTCAGCAGCACATAGCATTTCTAATACTATAGCTTTAAAGTGTCTGAGGTTTCCTTAAAGTAGAAAAGCGTGGCATATTGACACAAAAAAATTCTCAGGCATTTAATCCAGTTAAAATATTCAGAATTCAGTCTGAATTGTATTAGTCCACTGTGATTCAAAATGTTAAATGCTTCATTGAACACTATGAGACAGAATGATTTCAGTAGCCATCTGTGACAATGAAAGTGAAGTAATTGCACAGTGGGCTTCTACAGCAGCATATAATCTCCTGAAGCCTTAAAGAGGGACCTGTTCAACACTTGCCTGGCTTTTTACAGGCAGCCCATGTCTGATATGTTGATGCCTTTCAGACTCATTAGAAACTATATCATAGCTCACTATAATTGAAGCCTTCTTACTGCAACAGCTTCAAAAAGAAAAGAGGACATTTGCAGAAAAAGAAATTAACTTGGAGAAAATTAAGATGAAACCACTATTCCAAGAGAGCATTAAAGACTGGGGCACAAACCTGCAGTGCACCTGCATCCACCATCCTTCCAAGAGATACCTGCTGGTCAGTGATGTCTGAGGGACAGCTTTAGTAAAAAAATAAGAAAAACTTTTTATTCTTTGTCTTCCCTTTTGATTTCAAAAGCTGTGGAATGTAAGGGGTGAAATGCACTGCCATTAAAGCCAAAAGAATACCTCTTTGCTTATCTAAAAGTATGTTTAATTTCACCTAGTGATTTCATTTAAGACACACACGATATAGGCAATTGTCTCACTGTTAATTACGCTCTTAGTCATAATCCATCACCATTACTTTGCACAACATGTCCCATGTCCCTATGAATTCTAATCCATAGAAGTTTTGGCATCTTCACTACATTCACTGTGACAGCAAGCTTGATTTATTTATATCAATGATGATCCAATCTAATCTTAATTAAAAGTGGTTAAAAATTAGTAAGAGATATAAGATGTGTTCTTAGTGTATTCTGCCAGATGAAAAGAAATGAACAGTGCCATCGGAATTGAAGTAAAACCCTGTCTGTTTGTTCAGGTTTTATTGCAGTGCACCTGCATTGTTGGTACTTTTTTATAGTTCACCTGTTCTGCCACCAACCTTGCACTTTCATGGCTGGAAAACAAATCACTTCTGCTCTGGGAGGAGCTCACATAGTTTGCTGATGATGTCGAAGGTCATGCTCAGCCACACAGACGCTGCAAGACTTCATTGACATGGTCAGCACTCAACCCTTTTAGTGGAATAGTCTGCACAGTTCTTGAGCTGAAAATCCTGCAAAAGGCAGAAATGAAATAACTGAGTGAACTGCAAGGGCAGTGGGCCAGGCCAGGATCAGCATCCACAGAGCATTGTTACACCTCCTGTGAGCACAGCCCACTTGCACAGCTCTGCTTTTGGCCCCTGAGCTGTGGCACCTCACTGCTTCACACCAGAAAGGAGAGAGCCTCCTACCAAGTCATCACCAACCTGTCCTACCACTAGGAGAAACCCTAAAAGAAGACTTAAACTACTACAGGGAAAAGCTTAGAAAAATGTATTCGTGGCACACAGGCATGCAGCTATAGGCTCTATTTATAACTTACGGTTTACAGATTTATAGTGTAAAATTGCAGTATTATGCAGTATGATTTACAGTGTGAAACTGCTGTTCATACTGTCAAAAAAGCAAGTTTCTAGGTCTTTTCTTTCCTTATTAAACAATGAAGTTACATAAGTGTGAACAGCATCTTCTAAAGTGAAACTAACATTTTCACTTTGAATATCGGAATAGTTAATAAGAGATGCTCATCACTAACTGTTCACTAAATACTTACTGAAGTTAATGAGCAGTTCAGTCATATTCTTCTCCTAAAATATCAGCTTGAACCCCAGCTCCATTGGGATCAAATCCCGCTTAGGAAAAAATAAAATAGGGAGAAAAGTGAAGCAAAGAGCATCCAGATGTTAAAACAAAAAACTTAAAAAAAATTAATTGAGAGACTGAAGAGTGAATGGAAAAAAAGAAGATGGAGACACAGCATTTTACTGGAAAATAAAACATGTTTTCTCAAGTTGAAATCTGTTAGAGCTGACGCAAAGTCTCCTTTGTTGTACACGGGCTCTGCAGTGAGCCCTGTAAAAATGTAGAGAGTGAATTTAAACTAGTATTCTAGGATTCATCCACCTCAGTACATTGGTGCATAATGTGACTTTAAAATGAACTTCTCTTTGGCAGGGGAACAAAAAAAAAGAAAAAAAAGAGAGAGAAGAGAAAGATGGAGGGAGAATAATCACTACAGAAAAATAAGAAAAGAGATTCGAGAGTTTCAGAGAGGTTGGCAAGTAATTCACAAAAACTCAGTTATCATGGTAGAAATTACATCTGTGCACAAGCATCTCTAGAATGAGTTTAAGAATTGCTAGGATCACAGCAAGATAGGTGTTCTTCCTTTTGTAGAACAGGGAAATCTGAAGCTAAAATGTTCAGTTCCAATCACAGTTATCTCAGTGTTTGTGCTAAGGCAAAAGGAAGTCAACTGAGATTCCACTATGCTTGGCTTCAAATTTCTGGTAAATTACTTGAAAGTGTACTGGCCTTCATGAGTGTCTGGACACGGTCAACCACAATTCACAGAAGAGGAAGTGACATTAAGAAAACTCTTACAATTAAAACTTACAATTAAAGAAATATTTCACGTGATCATTTTAGCACATAGACACTCCTGCTGTTCTAACAGCACAACTGAGAGTCTGCAGATAGGTCTTTCATACCAACCGCTACTATTTTCACTTGCAAGTAGCATTGAAAGCACATGGATATTAAACCATAAATCAGTGTAAAACAAATACCTCATGTTCAAAGCGGGTATCATCCACTTCTCTTCCAGTGAGCTATCTGTTTTCTTGAGTATCTGTTTCTCCTGCTGTTCCTTCCACTCCTCTGTGATTGTAGGTATAGGTTTATTCACACTTGATGTAGTGCCAAATTTTAGGCAAACAGATCCAATAATGCTTGTTAAGAGAGTCTGGCCATGTAAGTGCACAATGGGGGTGATCTCACATGGCTCAGACAACTGTGACATTTAGAACAGTGTCTAGAGGCTGTGAACATAATGATAGATATTTTTCCTCATAAATCACAAAAGAAATAAAACTACATGGAACTCTAGAGTATCTGGAAGAAAGAGAGTAAATGATTCATGGGAAGACATCACATTTGCAAGATCATGCTGTGGACAAACTCACTTCCAGCGACATTCACGGAAATGTTGTTCTTGGCTTAACCTGAATCTGCACAGTGTGTTCATCTTTCTGCTCAGCCTAACACCAGACACACAGCCAAGACACACCAATTATCTCACACAGCAGATGCTGAGATGAGATTGTCTACAGTATTCTGAGGCTCAGATCGCAAATACTGTCACCTTACTGTGGCCCTGGATTTACAGATCCTAAGCGTTTGTGCAAACACATTCCAGTTTTGGATAACTCGGAGTTCCTGAAGAAACAGGCCTTAAGGCAGAGGCAGCAAAGAGCAAAATTGCAGCTGGGGAAGGGGGAGGGAGCCAGCCCCTCCTGCCACCAGTAGCCCACCACACCCTGGCCACCGATCCTTTGCCAGGCTTAGTGGGTGCTAATTCCTCAATCATGGCTTCACGGTTCTCACATCAGAGCTCCTCCGTGGCTGGGTGAGGAATGCAGTGCAACCACAGAGTAACTTGGACATCCCCACTTTGACTTTCTGAGCAGCTGCCTGTTTTCTGCTTAGTCATTCCACACTGCCAACTTCTGGTCTGCTTTCACAGCCTGTTCCCAAGGCAGGAATTAAATGCAGAGCGAGGCTCACAGCTGTTGGCATCCTGGATCTCAAGATATTTGATATCTTCCTCCCACAGGCAGACTTCCCATGCTCTAGCTATGCCAAGTTTGTGCAAGCTTCCCAGGCAGGCTAAAATGAGTAGGGAAAATTCCCTTTATTCCAGGTATAATGTGTTTTGCAGGACATAAACAAACAGTCTCTGCCTTCCTAAGCAACTCACATAGTCGGTCTTTGTTTAGTCATCCCCTGATGGGAAGGCACTCCGCACAAGCCCTTGCACAATAGCTCTCCTGGGTCCAAGCCCGGGATGCAAGGTGGAGGAGGAGCTGCTGCTGCTGCAGGTGAGGCACAGCATCTGGCAGGCTGTGAAAAGAGCCAGGCCAGGGCCAGGGCCAGAAGCAGCAATGATCCTCTCCCTGCTTACTTCAGTCTCCCAGACACTAACAGCAGCACAGAATGGAACAGATTTTTTTTTCCACTGAAAAATAAACCCACTGCACCTACCATTCTCTGTGTACTGCTTATGAGAGAATGATAGAATGCAGCTATGATCCATGTTCTAGAAATAAAGCTCCATGAGAACTATTTACTCCTCCCCTTTCCAAAATCTGCTTTGAGCAATCAGCAGTTCACATGTTTCCAACTATTGTGTTGATTAGCTAACAGACAGATCTGAAGGAGGAGATGAATTGCAAGAATATAATAAACAGTTCACAGGAATGGATACAAACATCAGTTTTGTAGCTCTCCTATGAATTGAATGGATTCCTGTAAGCTTTTATTTAACAAACAAGTAGCATGAGCAGAGTGAAAAACTATACAAGCCTTAAATGATTTAACATACTTCTGAAATACTAACACTACTCCAAATGCTTCCTTTTCCCAGCTGTTTTCCCTTAGTGAGCAGATTCCAATCAGGTGGATTACCTGGTTTAGCTGAGATTATATTTCAAGCTGTCGTCAGTGAGAAAAGCAGAAGACGCCCAGGATGACATTATTGCAGGAAAGAAGTGCTGAGACTGTGATGCCCTCTCATTGTAATGGCCCATTAGTGCCGAAACATTACCCGCTTCTGATGGCAATCAGCCTGCACCTGCTAATTGCTGCCACATGTGGGTGTCATGTTGGCTTTTGCTACCTGATTGAGTTCGATACATACACAGGGCTATGAAGAGGTTGTTAGAGGAAAACAGCAAAGGAGTAAATAAGACAGTTTGTAAATATTATTTTTTTCTGTTATAGCTCATTGGCACCATGCAATTCTTGTGTGTGAGATACATATCAGAGGTGTCAGAATGGGAGAGGGACAAAATTAAAAGCAAAGAATGGCTTAATGCATTAAAAAGGAAAAAAAATAACAGGAGTGAGCAATAGCTTTAGTTTCACTGTATTATGTTGATTGTGCCAGTTTCTTCCCTTCACAGTGTTTCATCCATAGTTGTAAAAGTCTTTGGTGAGTAGTCCTGTATTTATATCACAGAGAACCCGTAAGACACAGCAATCCTGCCTCAATTTCACACGTTTCCTGAATCATCCGATGAAAAGAACAAAACATTAAAAAATGTGTGAATCCTACCACAATAAGAAAATATCACAGGACCTCTAACACTAGAATTGTTACAGCTGTAACACTTGCTGCTGTCTGTTTACCTTTGAAACAGAAAAGGACAGTAAAAAGGAAGTATTATGTGGTTTAGGAGCTGTTTAGATTTAGGCATGAAGGTTTTTCAGCTGTCATGTCTTTAGAAATGGCATGTCCTAAAGACTGACACATTTCATTGGAATACAAGGCAGGTCAAGATGATTTATTCTTCCAAAGTGCCACAATACCATGCTGAAAGTAAAGCCATGCAGAAACGGTAATGTTAAATACAGCTTACTGCAAATGCAGGAAATATTTTTGGATTTTGTCATCTATACCTCTGAGGATTTCTACCAGAAACCTACTACTAAGAAAAGAAAAAAATCCTGCTGATATATCACAGCATTAGAATTGTGTTAGTTTGTGAAACGTGTTTGGTAACCATGGGTACTAAACAATTTCATAAGGATTTCACATAATCTAGGAACTATAAATAGACTTGGAAACAAAGCAGGAGCTTAATGCAATATCCACAGGTTGGGAAACAAAATATTCTTTGTAATATAATTTATTTCTATGTGTTCCAATGAGCATTTTTAAGGCATCATTTCTTTTTTTATGCATATCTTTTTTTCTAGCTTACCCTGCCCGTCACTTGTGACTTGATCAAGCTGAGCCTGGGTGATAATGAACCAGGGAGTAATAATAAAGCCTCACTCAATTTATTTAAGCTTTGGAGGAAAGTGTGGAGAATAATGTGTTTAGCCAATGCTAAGGAAATTTAACCAGGTGAAAGATACATAGAATATAGTATTTGTTCCATGTAATAAGTTTTTTTAATGCTTTGCACGCTTACCTAAAAAAAGAACTGAATTTCTCATGAAGACAAACCGACAAATATAGTAGGCAGGTTACTACCCAAATTTTGGATGACTCAACACGAAGACAACTCAGTTAATCAAATAATTAAACTCATTATTGAAAGCATTTTACAACAAAGCTAACAATAAATTAGCCTCAGCATTGTAGCTCCTGAAGAAAGCTTAGAAACTCATGGTAATACAGAGAGCTCTGCTTTAACAAAACAGTAGCTGCTATAATTATAAGTTCTATTCATATTTTAGCATTCTCCTCAATCACCTTCACCTCTCCTTTCAGAGTGTGTGCTTTGAGAAAGAAAAAGCACTTGTAGATTTTTGGAGAGATTTTTCTAGCATCAACAGAAAAAAGTAAAGCAGCATCTTGTTTCAGGGTTACTCTGACACCCCATAATGAAAATGCTTCAGCCTGACAAGCTGAATCTGTCATCACTTTTGTGAACAATTTTGATGAGCTGCTTACTCACATCTTTATTCAGCCTTCTTTCATTGCAGCATAGCAAAAGCTGTACACATCTATATTTTCTATAAATGAACTCCCATCCAATCACAGATACCTCAGACTTTAGGCTTCAAGCCCAACCAAGCCAACCTAATGGGGTCTGTGCATAATATTCAAACTCAGCTGAGAATCAAAGTACTAATGCAGTGGGACCTCAACCACCAGCCACAGTTCAAGTTCTCATAATTCATCATCTGTTGATCAAATCACTCAGGGCTCCAAGGCTGTGGCTAGGCTGGGTGAAATAGCTGCCAGCAACACTTGCAGTGAAGACAAAGGCTGGGAACACGCAGAGCCAAATCCAGGCAAATGCTCCAGCAGTTCTTCCCTGTCAAACTAATTCGTGTGTGCTCAGTTTTAATGAGAAATTCTTGATGAATTTAACACAAATGGCTATTTTCTAAAGGCTAACTAGCATATGTATTTATACTTGTAAATCTGGAGCTAATTATAGATATTTTTAATAGTTTTTGGCTACCCTTACCATTAAAGTGGAAAAATATGTACAATACAACATTAAGGCACAGAAGTGTTTTTCTCGTCCTAGCGAGAAGTTTCAGTTATTAGATTTCTTATTTTAAAATAAAAGTCACCAGCAATCTTTTCTAGCACTGGCTGGCCACCATAATCTGCATAGCATTTTAATTGTCTAAAGAGGATTTTGATTACTTACACATTAGTATTTTGAAAGTTTATATTTTTGAGGGTTTACTTGGACTGTGCACACAAAGACAGCTCGTCCATGCCCCAGGGGTTCCAAGACACACACTGGGGCTCTCCAACCTCAGCATCTCAGCAGCCAGCCCAGCTGGCAGGGCTGCAGAGACCCTGCCAACCTGCCCCAAGAAATCCATTCCTGCTGGGAAAGCCTCTGCTGAGGAAGAGTGGGGCTTTGCAAGGAGAGACACAGTGTGAAATCTGAGATACAGGAGAAGGCCAGGAGCACCACTGCCATCCCACTCCAGAGGTGACCAGGAAATTTCCCAGCAGCCTTAGTGCTTCCCCAGATGTGCCTGGGAATGCATTTTGGATCACTAGCCAGAAATTACTTTTTCAAGCAACAACATCTTTGTGACCACAGAAAGAAAACTTCTGAGAACAAAGGTGTTTAAACAAAACTTAACATTTCCTTATTTTATTCCAAAACTGTGCTTGGATTTTTTATTCATCAGTAAGCATCCTCATGGTCAAGCTTGCTTTTCAAGATATTATTGTACTCTAGCTCCAGGACTGAAGTCCAGTGCATAGAGGGCTAAAAATAATTTTTCGTAATTTTTCTCTCCCTCCACCACCCTGATGCTGCCCAAAGGAATTCTGTGCAAAGGACAGGAGAAGGAGAAGAGTATTCTCTTTGTGGGTTTTGCCACTGACAGCCCCTTGGGTGTGACAGGCTATGCCACTTCTCCACGCCTCAGAAAACCATTCCTTATCCAATAATGCAAGCGCAGATTTTAAGGCTGCCTTCAAAATATGAATTACTATGAAATCCAAACATTGTTTAAAAGGAAACACATAATTAGCACAACTTCCAGTATAATATCATGAAAACCTGCATTTCACAGAGCTAAGCTAACAAGCTGCAGAATGAAAGGAAAGATTACTCTCTCAGTTCTTCCTTGGGTAGCCATTTGGCCAGGAACATACAAGACAGTAACTGTGTGGAAACTTAGGGTTCTCTATTAAAATTTGGTTTTCTATTAAAATTCAAACTCAGAGTTTTTTCTTCCACATTATCATCCTTGGGGTCTGTTTTGACTTTTCCAAAGGACAAGCAAAAATTCCACCACTGCTCTATTGAATTCCTGTTGCAAGGATGAATAACTCAAAAGGCTGAAGCTGCCTACTGTTACTGTGGTTACCAAAGTTTCCTACCCACTGAATCTGCATATCAGTTCTGTACCAGTCTGCATACTTCAAGCTTCTGTTACTGATAAATGCTTTTTTCTTTTCTATCTGCTGTAATGCAAACAACAAAGTATTGTTTACCTTTAAAGCAGTCTTTGACTTCCATCCTCTGTGTCATGTCCCAGGCTGTGCCTGCTTCTCACCTGTTATTTCATTTCAATGTTTCCATTGATTCTATCTGACTCCATAATTCCAAACCCTACAGAAAAAAATAAACAGAAAACACTTTTTGCAGTAGAAGTAAAGGAATTAATTGCACCAAGCAGAGGACATGGAACATCTTACAACACATCTGCAAGGATGTAAACTGTGCACCCTTGCAGGAATGACATAGTAGAGAAGTCTGATATACTGAGCATGTAGTACATATTAATTGTGCAAAACTTGTAGGGCTCGTGCTTTAAAGAAGCACCAGACATTCTAAACATAGATAATTAACTCTGAAATGGGCACACTTTTTCTTTCTCCTTCTAAAAAACTTTTTGGTGAACACCAACACCAGCAGCAGGATGGCACTGCTCCCCTGCACTGCTTCGATAACAAAACTGGACATTGTTTTATAGAATTCAAATTGGCAGCTTTATTCCAGGGCAAATGTGTGGTTGGACCAAGGTACAAAGAAGTTATTGATGCAAAAACATATCATAAGGCCATTCCCATGTTCCATTTCTCCACAGATGATAGCAAAACCAGTAGAGCAAGAGTTTGATGCTATCAAATAGCATCTTTGATACTGTATATGCTTTGCAATTGCTCACTTTTGAAAAATGCCAGTTCCACTAGGAAACACACACAAATATTCATCTAATATAAAAGTGCAACAACTTGAAGACATACAGTGTTTGAACAGCAGTTCCTTGCCTGCATTCCCCCTTGTATTTTTTTCTCTGTAGGGCATATACACTGTCTGAAGCACTTTCTTTGGTTCCTTTAAGATTAGCAACAACCATCCAGAGCCTTTAAAGCAAAGCAAACTCTTGAATTTTGTCAGGGTTTAATCAAAAGTCATCTTACTTAATTTTAAAATACTGGTTTTTAATTTTCCTTTTAAAGCAGTACTTTAAATTTAAAGTCTTAAACCCACAGGATTTTGTTTAAATATTTTGCATAAATTAATTCAAAGGGAAATTGCTTGACCTTAGGTTTTTTAATTTGGCAGAGATGAAATAATTTTAGCTGCCTTAATGCAAAACCTACCAAGATTAACTCAAGTACAATATGCAGAACTCAGCAAAACGCATTTCTGACTTTGGAACACGGATAAGCCTTCCCTCACACCCACAAAAAAAACACAATACAAAACAAAATAATCCCAGAAGAAGCCCCCCAAAAGGAATATATTTTCTCCACAAAATTAGAGGTCATTGAGCACAGAAGCAAATCAAAGAATTGCTGAAGACCTCTGTTGCCAGCACAGCTGCTACAATAGAGAATGAACCTAGCTGATAAACTCCCAGGAAGCTTTGACTGGATGAATTAGCTCAGGGTTCACACTATATATAAATTAATGAGGTCTATACATTGTGGTGAAAGATTGGCCTCTGTCTGCCTTCTGTTGACTGACAGTGCTGACTGTTTTCAGGAGCCATTGAGAAATGAGCACACCAATGATTTTAGGAACATACCATAGGACATCCTGGAGCTTCAGGGTCCCTGCCAGGACACCAAAGCAAACTGCGAGGAAAGTGAGGCCCCTTCAGTGACAATGCTGCTGCCCATGTGCCCACTGACAATCAGACCTATTTATTGCATTGCAGTGCAGGCTCCCCAGACCACTGGGGTTTTTGGAAAGCTTGGCCTGGTGAACTCCTGTAAGCCTGTCCTTTCACACAATATGTTGTCAGATTTTTGATATAAAGTTGGAACCACATTGTCACTTCTCTCGAATAACTAAATATTATATATTTATACATATTTTAAATTGCAAAACGAAGATGATGGGCAAAAGACACAAAGACTGGGCCCAGGCAATGAAAGCAGCTGGGTGGGACAATCACAGAGAACTACTGAATAGCAAAGGTGCAAACTCAAAAGGGTGTTTGAGGATTTCTAGACTGCAAAGACAATGAAACATGAGATGAAGCGAGATCTGATTTGGAAAATTATGCTTCTGTCATTATGCTACAAGGTAAGCCCACGGGATGCTCCTCCCACCGATCTCCCAACCCTCTGGAATATATAAACCTCTATACATTTTAAAAAAGATGTTGAAGAATTAGCAAGAGTCAATAGTTATACAAAGTACAGGACAGACCAAGCCCAGCTTTCCCAAATTTTCCTAATAAAGTCTTGATTAGATGTTCACTGTATTCAAAGAACAACTGTCTACTGAAAACTAATGATTTTTTTATATGATGTCATATCCACCACTGTATGTTATTTCAGTGTTGATAAACCAATGCATTTAAGGTGACATTAGCAGAAGACTGATATTTAATTTCTGTTTCAAAGAAAAATATGCAATTTTAATTCCATTAATTTTTGCAGTGCCTTTTTAGCTCAGCTCTGACAGAAAGGAAATCAGACATTTGGATAAATGAGCCAGGTTGATTGAATATTGATAAGCCAATTTTTAATTTATCAAGGTTATCTGGAGGACCTAACCCGACGCTGCATACTAACAAGAAATATCAACACACTAAGTGGTGTGTACAGTGAAATATTTCTTTGGGGAAAGAGCTCTGGAAGGACTGGGATTATTAAAATTAGAACCATACAATAGGGATAAGAAGGGACTTCCAAGGGGGAAATTAAAAGCAGGTGACAAGTGTGACAGAGAGACTGAGATGAATAGATGGCAAATTCTGTATTTTGCACTGACTGCAACACAAAAACCACAACGAATGAGTCTGAATAAGAGAAACATCCTCTGAGATGAGTACTTTGTGAAAAGTAGAGGTAAAATGGCATAAATAATGCTAATGTTTCACTCCTCCAAAATTTCACAGCAAGCCAGGTAATTGTTACAGACCTTATAATGCACACTCCACATTGTCAAACACCTGCAAGGCTTGGCAGCCCCCTACAAGAGACAATGCCCAAACAGCTGAGAAGAACCATGTGAGCATTATTTTTCAGTCTGGGGATTCAAAAACAAGCAAAGTGTGCTGCAGCAAGAATGATGCCAGAGGAATATTTGGAAAAAAGTGCACCGATCCCTCTCTCGACTAATAGCAGAAATTTAATAAAATTACATTTTATAGCAGCACTGGACCAATAGCAGATGCTCACACTTGTTCATTGGAGATAAATAATTAGAAACCTTAATTTCATAGATATATCAATAATTTAGAAGCTGTGTGAGACTCAAGTGAACATCAGTGTGAGTAGGAAATAGCAGAAATAAAGCTTTTTACAGGATTTCTGCCTCTCATGAAGCTAGTACTGAAGCCTTACTTAAGAGCTTTGTGTTCCAGCTTCTGTTGCTCCCCGTGTCAGCAGCAAGAGTGGAACTGTGGCACCTCTCCCTGGTCCTGCCTGACCCCAGCCATGACAGTCCCAGTTAAGGTGTCTCCACCCTGACTCATGGGAGCATCCAGAGGGAATTCTGTACCGCAGCTGCATTAAGGTCTGATTTCACAGATGACTTCCCTCACTGCTGTCCTACATAAAAGAAGTGTCTGATGTAAATTTCCTTTGTTAATACTCATTTTCACATCTTTTCCAGCCCTGCAAGACCTTACTTTCCACAATCTTTCATCTGTACCCATGACAGCACGAGCCAGTTGGATATAGATAGCATCCTCCAGACATGGACCTTACAATTTACTCCTATCAAAAATTCCTCTCATGCATTTCACTAACCTTGTCTGTTTCATCATTTGCAGCAGATTAACGCTGTAGCTGCTTTGCACTTCAGAGGTAGGTGCAAAAAATATTCTTAAAATTTTCCCCCACTTGGGAACATCATTGGGCAGACTCAAGAGAATCTCTGGACCTCCCAATTCCAGTAGTGTGCTGTTCGTATTTTCACTATTCCTCATGCTCCTGTCAGAGCTATCCCCAGTCTGATGTACGTGCTTCATTCACAGTTTGTTTGATTCTTCACTGAGCTAAAATAATGTCTCCATCCTTGGTTAACTTTGTTTATCTCTCACTAGGGATATCCCACTCACCTTGCAGGGGAAAATTCTTTTACACCTTGTACACTTGTCCTTGGCAAGTTTGGAATTGAACTGTTTCATCCACAACTTCACAACTGGTTACAATTCAGCAGAAGTGACCCTTATCTACTCTTACTTTGTCCTCCTTCTAGGAGAACTTACCACCACCATCATTTGTAATACCTGCTCCTTTACTTCCCTCTCCCTCACGTTTAGGGACCCATCCAGCAGGACACAGTCTGATATCAGAACAGGCCATTGAAAAGCTACTTTTTGATTTCATCTTAGTAACCAGCCATTATTTCCAAAACAAGTGACAATAGGGTTATAAATCCACTACTATTTTTAAAAGCTTACCTTTGGGTTTGCATACAGAAAAATTTAATTTCCTTTTTTTTCTGAAAACACTGATGTGTCTGAGGGCTACAAAGAAATAATCTGATGCGTTTCCTACCAAAGAAACCCTGAGTCCACCCCAAAATTCCAAACCAAATACTCGTAATCAATTTCTCACATTTCAGCAATTAATTATAAAACAGGTTATTAATGTAGAGGTTCTAAAGCTAAAAATTTGAGACAGATTATAATTTGTTTCACTCAAGGCATTATAATACACCCATCAAAGCAATGATAAAGGAAAAAGGTACTCTTTAATAAAGGAAATAAAAGCCAAAAATGGTTTAGAATTTTTTCTTGATTCTGTAAACTATTCTATATTGGCATAATTTTTTTGTGCTTGCATAGGATATATGTTTTTAACTTTTCAACTGTGATACTTCATTGATATAGGTTTGCATTGTCTCACCCCTTTCAGAGAGAATGCAATGAGCAGAATGAAGCTGGAACTGACAGAGGCATAATCTGCATCTGATCTCTTCTGAATAACCCATAGTTCTGCTGTGGTTCAATTCCTCTTATCTCTTAGACCATATTAATTGGAAATAGAAATCTGAAATATTAAATTGATAAGGCACGGCTTTTAATTTCCTTCAGACACGATCATCCTGCATCAATGTGCACAGCTCTGAGGATCTGAGCATCTCTGTGAGAATTAATGATGCATCTCCATATCTGCATGATAAAGATGGACGGCTGTGACAACATTTACATCTGATACTATTAGAGCCTCTCCAGTGATAATCATTAACAAGTCCATTAATGAGAGCACATTTCCCTGAGGCCCTATGGCCATTCCACAACGTAATCTAAATCTATAGTCTCCAGAAACTCTATTAGAAAGCAATGAAATAAGTCCCTGAACTATACAAAGGTTACCAGCCACATTATCTCACTGAGCAAAGAACATGAGGAAGGTTTCCTTCAGTACTGGCAGTACAGAAGATTAAAATGTACAATTGTATTTTCTCTTAACAAATAACCATATTACAAATACATTGGCTGAAAGCCACATTCCAGTGGCTTCGAGCAACTCATACTCAAACCCTTAACTTTCAGAAGATTGTATTCAACTGGAATAACACAGTCTAGAAACTCATCATACTGATAAATATAATCATCTAATAATAATGTTAAAACCCCAATCCTGTTGGCTTGAAGTCTGTATCCTAATTTACACGGATTTGATTTAAGTAAGAGCTACTGCAATATGCAATTCCTTATTCACCAGCAGATAAAATTATAGCTCAAGAAACAGAACTATTATTTTCATTTCAAAATGATCCTACTATAAAAACATACTCATCAATCCACTTTCTGTGAAACTGGTTTCACCTCAGGCCTAACAGTGATAATCATTCACCCTAAAACAGACATCTGAGGTGGCAGCTTCAGAGCACAAAAATGTAGACAAAAATAGACAGCTGTTCCTAAGTCCTAATACTTATGACAAGAATGAAATGACAGGGCATCACTCTCCAATCTCTCCCTGATCTAATCTGGGAGTAAGCACAATTTCAGACTCCTGGGCCGTGTACTTGGTATCCTTCACCTGTGTTAAATCAAAAGTTTGCTGGAATCAACAAAATATGGAGTCACAATGTAAATGTGCTTTTGAGGAGGAATAGTTTATTTCTTAAACTGCCAAAGCCCATACTTATCTATTCATTATTATCATTTAAATGTTCTTCATGAAGGCAAAATTTCCCAGAATGTCAGCATTATGTAAAGCAAAATGAATTATGCCCAAAATAAAAAGGAGAAATATGGACCAGTATATTGAAGCAATAGGTAGACACTGCTGAAAAACATCCCTATAGCCTTCAAGTTCATTACTAAACTGGCCTCATTTTACCACACACCTGCCCTGGCCATGATGGATGTTGGTTTTGCAGATAATTAAAGCATGCATTTGTCTGAAGGCATTACAGGAGCTGAAAGACAACTGTCTATAAATTACTTGATTACGCTGCCACGCAAATATAAAAGAGTTATACTCACTTACCTCAAGAGTTATCACAGATCACTCAATGTTTTTAGGATTATGTCTCTTTTCATCCCAGCAATAAAAATCTATTGATATTTAGAAGTTGTTCACTTAATGTACTATGAAAATATCAGATAGGAGACTGTTAGCACAAGTATTGAATACTAATACCCCTTCATGTTTGCATCATACCCATACAAGCTCTGTGCTTATTTAGCAAATTGAGATGAGAAATAAAATAATGTAAGATTCTTTAGCTCTTTTCTGCGTAGCCTCTTAGAAACAGAAGAGTGAACTAGGTGAACCTTCAGTTCAACCCCATATAGGAATTTCTGTCTCTATAAATAGTATCTAATTTAGAAGATCTTTAAGCCACTTCTGTTTCCTCTTAAGTCTCTCTCAGATGACCTGGAAGATTACACGCAATACCTGTGTCTCTCCTTAGTTCCCTTAGCCACGGTAAAACTTCAAGATTTCTTAGAGGTAAAGTATACTTGAAAAATCCACTCATTAAATACTGATCTAGGCTGGAGAAAAAACCCCATTTTGTAAACAGTCATGTTAAGAGTATCTTAATTTCTGAGATATTATTACTTTTTTAGACTTTAACATTTAGGAACAGAACTTGAAATTTCACATAATATGTTATAATTGACTCAGTGATCATCAAGGTCACTCCTAAGCAACTGCTCGAGAAATATTATATACAGAAATGTAAAGCAAGTTCTGTGTTATAAAATACAATGAAGCATTTTAAAATCCAACTCCCTTCTCTCCCTCCAAGGGAACAAATTATTTTTTCCTGGAAACCAGCATGCTGCTAGATTCAGACTCCGTTTGCCAAATCTGAGTCTGAGTGAATGTTTCACAGTGAAGACATAATACCTTGGAAAGAGAAAACACACATAACGAACCTGACAAGAACAGCAGTGCACACAGGCCTTAGCCATGGGAACAAGTGCTGTGCCAGAATTAATCACATCCAGAAAAGTACAACTCCTTCATGTTCATCTTTAGTGCTTGCCAATGGTGCTGACAACTTCTAACATGAAGCAGTATATTAAGAGCTTTTCTGAAAACCTGAAAAAAGATTAAAGGATGGTGATAAGTCTCCTCAGACTCATCTCAAGCAATAAATGGCAACAAATTTTCTGAAACACACTGAAAACCCTGCATCAGCACACAAAGGTACTTGCTCCATATTTGTGATAACTCACAGGAAAGCCTGAATTCCAAGTTTTCAGTGAAATGTGTATTTCCTGGTATATTCAACCACCTGCAGAGCTCTAACAATGCCAACTCATCCTTTATTGCACAGGCTGAGCAAAACCTCTGCACCAACACTTCTGCAAACCCACCTGAATTCAAAGTCTTAACAAAAGCATTTAAAATACCCAGCAAAAACAACCCAGAAAGAAACCCCAACTTACACCATTTTTACTATGCATAGCACATAATTTTTTCTGACATACTGAGTGGTATTTCCTTCTCCTGGCAAATCATCTTTTTGGTTTCTTTTTAAGTGGCTCAGGCCTCTGCAAACTGCTGAAGCAAATTTTTCCTATGTATAAACATCAGTTTGGGATCTTCACATCTAAAAAGATTTATTGAATCACCATTGCAAGATGATTTCTCCAGTATTTTGGATGCACAAAGGATCACTGCCTTCCAGTTCTACTTCAAGAAAGGCTTTAACTATTGTCTGTTTACAGGATCCATTACATTCTGCTCAGCAGTCTACTAATGCATGACTCGTACTACTGAACCATCTCCTTGAGACTTGGCATCTTCTTAACAAGACAATCCTTGGCAGGGACTTGGCTTTCATGGTAATAAAGTAACACAGACGTTTTTAACTACCTCAGGACAGTTAACCTTCATTGATTGTTCCACGACTCCATCCCATCAGTGTTTCTGGAAATCACCCATCACAGGCAACCTCTCCAAACAGACTGACTCTGCAAGACAGGAAAGAAGCCCATTTTAGTGATCTAGCAATAATAATCAGAATTATACAAAGTGCTGAAATGAAAAAGAAGAAAGAAAACAACATATAATTACATAAAGGTTTGGAAGAAGGAAAATAGGAGAGAACAGGAAAAGTTAAAGCAGAAAGGCAAAACCAGGTAGAAAGCAGCAGAATGGGAAGAAAGCTCAGGGGCAAATGTAGGAATAGCTGCTCCTTCTGCTTTTCCATGAGCAGAGCAGTAGTGTGCCAAGTGTCTAAAACCAGCTATATACATTAGGAAGTACTGCACAGTATCCTGCTCTCCAGTCTTCAGGGTCACTTCAGCAGTCAGGATCAGGCTTTTCCAGACTGTAAACTGGAGAGGAAACTGGTTTCCATGGACAATTGTTCCCTTAAGTGTGTAGATTTTACCAGAAAAGAAAAAAAGCCCAAACCCAAAATACTTAAAGGCAATTCTCTAGATTGGTCTTTCTGGAGCTTCACACACACTTTGTGCAAATCACTTGGCAGTCGATTTTGGCTAGAGGAGTTAGCTGGTTTTGGCAGCTCATAGTTTCAAAAAAGCTTTCAGTAACTTTTGTTAACTGCCTTGTATGTGGTTATAAATGAACTTTTTCTCCTTTTCTAAAGTCCCAGCAGTATGGGGGGCACACAGAGCTGCAGACAGGATTATATTTATCAAGGCTGTTGCTACAAATCCTACTTTTACAGTCTCAAATGTCATCTTAAAATCTAAACACCTGCAAGTCTCTGATATGGTTACATCAATTGCAATTCGTTCAGACAATGATAAACTGTCAAATCTGCTGGGTTTGTGCTGTTTTCCCCTTATCTTTTGCTTTTTCAGAATCTGTGACAGCTTTATGGGAATGCATTATTCCTTGGGAAATGTAAGATCTGCACAGCCTTTTCAGTGAAAGGCAGTATTCACGAGTTCTATAAGCAGTAAAAAAAGAGCTGTAAATGGACTGAGCAATTTTCTTCCCTGTTTCAGTGTAAATAACAGGTAACAGGAGACGTGCAGAACTCGCTGCAGATCCCCACGTTGTTTTGCTTCTGGCACACACTTGCTGCTTTGTACTGGGGAAATGAAAGTTGCATCATCTTGAGTGCCTGATGAAATCACAAGGCAAGAGTGATTTTCTCTTTCTTGCTGGGCTTATTGTGATTATCTTCCACCCCTGTGGTGGTCTGAAGCCAAAGTTCCTGATAACCTCCTGGCCACCACAGGGTACATATGGACTTTTAAATCTCAGAGTTGCTGCTATGTTTGAGCAAGCATTCCAGTTAAAATATTTGTCTTCACAATTTGTTTTCACAGTAATTTTCCAGGGAATCTCAGATACTAATGAGTGTGCACCTTTCCAAATCTGACAGAGAGATGCTGGACAGCAGAAACTTCTTCCAGATCGTGAGGTACGAAAACCTGTAACAATAATGAATTCTGAACCAAAAACTAAGCTGAGTTTTACTTTTGTACAAAATTCAACCTTCCTGAAACTCTAGAACTAAAATGAAGTACAAAGCCTGTGTAAAAGTCTCCTGAGATTGTCCTGCAATTCTGAAATTTATAATGCAAGAGGGCTTCAGAGAAGGATTAGAGTACTAATCTGGGTCTCAGAAATGCACTCCAAATACAAAGTAGGGTATGCAGGCAGATGGCCAGTTTTTCCATTCTCTTCCCATTTTTATTTATACAACTGATGCAAGAACTGACTCTCAAACAGGACAAAAATGTAGTCCTACAGAAAAATACATTTTCTAAACCCCTTTCTACCCTTTTTTGATGGAATTATATTTCAGAGGATTTCTAAGATGAGAACTACTTTTTAAAAATGAGATTAAGTTTTTTTATTCAAAAATTCCAGAATTGGAGAATTACTTGAAGTTTAGAATTATTAGAAAATTAATCTTCACCGTAGCAACCAACAGCATCCCAAAAATAACTTCCTAGATAGGTAGCTTCTAATATTTCAAAAGAACAACTACAATGTGGCGTAATTGCAAGGGATAGTTTAATAGTATACAGAATATAATTACATGGTATTTCATATCTGAGTCATCCTAGGAATAGAAATGGAAGGAAGCAATAAAAATTACTCAATCACAAGCTTAAAATATCCTAGCCTATAAATTTAAACAGGCAACAACAGACTTAACATATATGTGGCATAGGCAGCTCCTGGTAAATTATGAAGCACCTGGCAAATACTGTTAATTCCCTTACACCTAAGTTAATTGCAGATTCCAGCAAGCAATCAGATATGATTAAATTACATTTTTGGAAACTACCACATGGTTCAGGCTGAAGGAAGACAGCTTAAAATAGACCTTTGAAAGGTAGCACTAATTAGGCAAAGTCTTAATTCTACTCCTCTCAGCTTCAAAATTGCAGGGACAAATTCTCCTTTCAGAACACTATGTGAAAAGCAGCTGTAATCACCAGGACTGTACAGGTATATTGAATGCAGGATTTTAACCTCCCATGGAAAATTTCTTTTGATCCAAAAAGTATTCCATAAAAAGAAATCAAGGGGTTTTTGTTTTGTTTTTTTGTTGGGTTTTTTTTTGTTTAACTATTTTGGGGGGTTTGTTTGTTGGTTTTTGTTGTTGTTGTTGTTTTGTTTTTTGTTGATGTTGTTGTTTTGGCTTTTTTTTTAACTGGGTTTTCCCAGTGCCTTAGAGCACCAATCCTAATTCATTCAAAAGGCACTAACAGAATTAGGAAATGCTGGAATATTCTGAAAGAAAGAGGTCTAAGAAAACAGCTAAGCAAGCAGCATTACTTGAGAAGAGACAAGAAGGAAGAGAAAGAAGATGGGAGGTCAGGAATCATTCGGGAAGCTGTTTTCAATAACTCAAAATGCATGATGCTCAATCTCACCGATATCATAAATTACCTCATCTTTCTCTCTGACATCTCCTCTAACCCAGGCCCATTTTCTATTTTGATTGAAGTAATCTGTTCCTCACTGACTTTCCTAACATCCATCTCATTCTTAGTTGTGGAGCTGGTATACTTTGAATTTTTCTTTGTACCAAAACATGCCTCCGTTGGTCACCTCAGACCTCCCTTCTCTCTCCCATTTCCATTTCTAATCACATTAGAGACTCCAGTAAGATACTAAACTCAAAAATGGCCAGTTTTCACCACTAACCTAACACATAGCAAAGCCTACCCTGAACTTGAAAGACTTCTTCCTTTTCCTGCCATAAAACACCTCAAGCTTCTGTACATGCAGCACCAGGAAAATGAGTGGGAAAAGATCATAGAACAGAAAAAGTATTTTTTATGTCACTGAAAAATGACAGAAGACTGCTTTGTAGACCCAAGCTAGGCAGTATAACCATGCTGTAATTATCACTATTAATAACAACAACAACAACATTTTATCCTGACTGGTGCTCTAGGTCACCGCATCCTACCTAAAGTCAAGTGGCATGCACCTGAGGCAGAGGGAAATCTCAGTTCACACTCAGAGTCTAATCTAATGCCATGGGATCTTTCAAGCTTTTGTAATTGCCAGGAAAAGAAAAAGTATATTTAAAGCCTTCAAAAAATGGACACATATATGTTATGATTAGCAGTACTGTGTACATGGTGAACATGGAAGAACGATAGAAAAAGCCAGGTGTGTCTGTATTTTTAATAATACACTGGGGTAATACCTTTCCCATTTTCCTCCTTCAATGGAATAAAAGATTTTACCACACCAACACTTTGAGTAAGAATTCATATAGTGTAATATAAAGAGCTGGGAAACGTTAAAAGAAAACTGAAAATCTCTGGTTTTATGAGTTGTTCTAAGAGCTCAGGCACTTGGAAAGCAGCAGCAACCAACTCATTTACTTCATATTATATTTTCCCTCTTGTAGCATATCATTTGTTCATCAAATTTGTATTACTGAGCCCCAGAGTGGAATATTTCAGATGAAGACAGAAAGGGCAAAGTGTGGGTGGATAGACACCAAGTGCTTGTACATGCCAGACTGCCTGATCAGTAAAAAGGAATTACTCATAAATGGGACTTTGGAGACAAATATTAGGCACAACTGTGCTTCCAAGTCCTGTGAAAAGAGAGTCAGCCTCCACTCCATTCCAGGTAGAACTAACCTAAGTAGCACATTAATTTTTTTCTGATTTCCATGACTCATCTAGCTCTCTAGTAGAGGGCCTGACTTGCAAGATATATCTTTAGCAGCTGTGAACTTCATCCTGACAGGTTACATGAAAAAGCACTGATATTCCTACATTAAGCAAGATCCGTTACTTACTGTAATTGATACATTGGAGGGGGGTCTATAGGAACTCCCACAGGTCCCTCATGAAAATTTATCCATCAGACTAAGGGAAGAATGATGGTGTCCTTGACTTTGGGTGAATCAATTTCCTTTGGACACTCCTGAATCTTTTCAGTACAAAGAACTTATAAGTCCTATGGGCAAAACTGTATGTGTGAAGACCTTCCTATTTGGGGTTTTTAATGGACTGATACCATCAAATGCCAGTATTTAGAAGCCAATTGCCAGGAGAGAAAGATCTAGAATCCAACGGGAAAAAATTTCACCCTATACCTGCCTTAACTGCTAGAGGTTTAAATTCTGATTAGACCAAATTTTGATACTAATGATGAGCTTCCCTACTTGAGCATAAACAGATGTATTACTAAAAATATATATTGATAGTGTCAATATACATTGATATATACTACTTGCCTTTCTTTAAAGGATATATAAATACAGATAGATACACAAGAAATGGTTACACACATGCAAAAATACAAATAAATAGAAGTAAACAGAGGGACTCCTACAGTGACATCATCTCTCTTTCACTCTCTGAACCACTCTCACTTAACTCATTGGCTAAACACTGAGGAACTATTTTGAGCTTTGAAAGGTGTCCTGATCAGAACAGCAACAGCAGTAGATGTGCAGTGGCATGAACACTACCACAAAAGAAAAATCAATCTGACTCTGAGGAATAAAATTGATGAAGATATTTTTATTCAAATGACCTCTTCTCTTTTTTCAAGTACCTTCTTTCTACCTTCATAAGAAATACAGCATACAACTATCTGCACATGCAAAAGGGTAGAAGGATAAAACATTCACATTTCTTTCTTGTTTTGAAGCCAAAATTCCCATGTTCATTTTAAAGAGCACTGCGTATCAAAGTATTACATAATTTGACTGATATCTTCTAGAAACAGCACTTCCTGTCAGTTTACACGCACAAAACACTATGGAAAATCAAAGAGAAACAGACTGAGAACATTGCAGCTGCCCCATGAACAGGCATGGGTGATGTGTGTGCCCTTTGTCTCAATAACTCAGCCACAGGAACATCACCATAGAGCGAGGCAGAAATTACAGAAAGCAATGGTAATCTCCAAGAAAGTATGCTGCCCTTTAAAGTGAAAGTACAAGGACAAGATGCCTCTTGCTCTACCACAGTGGCTTTTGAGCTATTCATTGATAGCTAAACTTAAAATTCTGTGTCCAAGTCAGTGAATTCCTTTTAATGAACAAACTAGACCAAACCAGCATAGTTACAACATTGTCTCCAATAAAGACATGTCATAAGACACCTAGCTGCAATAGCAGCTTACCAGATTCCAGAGTTACACCAGAAACAGATTTTTAAAAACATACATACACGTATATATAAATTATTCATCTTGTCATTCTATAGCATGGGCTTAATGTTTGCTCTGCTACAACTTCCTACATTTTCCATAATAATCTAATGTCACTCCGAGCAAAACTTCTCCAAGAAGTGTGCTTTGGAATGGGAAGTGCTTGTTCTTCTTAAGAAAGAGTTCTTCAAGGGACTAAAGAGACTGGAAAGTTTTACAGAACCATCAGTACAAATCTAGATGACATTGACTAAATGAATTTTGTTACCAGGACATTAAGGAAGCTGTGAGTTGGGTCAATCACACACACACACACACACACACACCTGCACACTGAAGTTATTTGTACCTGAAACCAGTGTATTTGCATTGCCACAAAGGCCAATAATTGGATAAGAATGAGAAACAGCTATTCTCATACTTGAGATTTTCCTTCAACTTTATTTAGGAAGAACACAGGCACAACAAAGAGGAAAAACTTGAAAGGTTGGCTCCTATTTTAAATCAGGTTGTGCAACAAAGCCTGTAGAATTGCTATTCCAGTGACTTTCCTGAACGCTGAATCCCTGCTTTGAAAGTTCAGATCAGTATCTGTAGCTTGTAGCTTTTTTTGCAATTTGTATTCAGTAGAGCTACCAGAAACCACTCCCTTGAACAATAACTGGTCTTTAAAAAGAGGAATTCATTTGACCCTGGGCTATTCTTCAACAATTTTTCAGTCTTTCACAGGGTTAGTCCACCTTATTTATATTTATACATGAATGATAGATTAGGTTATACTAATTAAAACAAAAATAAATTAGAAAAAAATCTATTTAATGTCTAAAAAGAAAATGTAACAGAAAGTTGGACTTTAATCATACATGCACTGTCTAGTCAAATACAACCTCCTCTCAGCAATTATTTTATTTACACTGGTCTAATACCATTTATTACGGACAAAATATCAAATAATACAAAATTCAAAGCAATCATTTGATTAAAATCATGGCAAAGAGAATCCTAAACTCTCCTTGCATGGTTTCATTTCGATGACCTTTATCCCTATAATACAGGGGAATATTATCAGTACAGTTCTTTGCTTAGGTCAGTACCATTATTTTCCTTGAAGGTGACTCAGGAACACCCCTGAACAGGGGTACATGGGATTACATGAATAGGTACATAGGGTTACAGAAAGGTTTTTAAGTAAACAAGAGTGTAGGAAAGGACTGGCTGGTGCCTCACAGCAGTTTTAACCCATGGAACTGAACTACAGAGCACATTTCAGTTCCTTGATAATGTGTGACACTGAAAAATGGCTTCTCTTAGCAAAACCTCTTATAGAAAAAAAAAAACCAACAAAATTACTTCATCTCTACTCCACCAATATAGAAAATTAGACTTCTGGAGAGAGTTCTAAATTTCTTTCTAATTCACTTCAAAGAAATCCCACTCCAAGGCCACCAGCAACTTCTTTGTCGGAGCACGACAAGAGACGAACAAAAATATTAATCAGTATCAGACATTAATTTATTTACGTAGCATCACACCAAAAAGGAATAGATCCTCTAACATACACAGGCGCTGCTTTCTGAATTCCTCCTTATTTGTACTGCCAAAAAACAGATAAAAACAGCTGTTTGAATCTATGCCATGGCATAGGGAACTAGGTTTAAATCTGTGTTTTCTTTCTAAAATATGTGCATTTTTGTCCCAGACTCCTACATGCTATCCAATTAATCAACAACAATATATCCAGCCACCAGAAACTGATGCTGAGGAAAAAACTTCATACTTAGAATAACCCCTTTAGTTAAAACATTTGCTTTCTAGATGACAACCCACACCAAAATTGTGTGCATTTTCAAGCTGAAAAACTGAATTAATTTCAGAGCAACGAAAACTTCTATGGTGAAGGACATTACAAAAGGCAGAAAATCCTGAAGGGTTGGTTTAAAACCCAAAATATTTATCTTGCCTAGAATAAAAGCTAAACAAAAGATTTCTTGCCACATCCCATCATCCAGAATTTGCTCCCTCCACATGACAGCCTCAAACTCAGGACAAAAAGTTCAGTGTAGATGAAGCCTATGAAGCACACACGCTGCTAGGCTTGATGTCAAGAAGGTGCAGATGAATCCAGCAGCCAGGGCAGCCCAGGGCTCTGACCCCAGACAGCAAGGGCAGGAAGGGCTGGCAGGGCAGGGGCTGAGCAGGGCAGGGCAGGGCAGGGCAGGCCCAGCAGCACACACAGGGCTGACACAAGACCCAGCAAGGGCAGCCTCTCTGGCACCTGATGGTGGCCTGGGCTTTTAACCTGTCCATCTGGCAGGCTTCCCAGGTGAAAGCAGTCTGCTGTCTCCACCACCTCAGATGCTATCTATGAATATTTTAACTCTCATAAAATATACATTATGTGCACTCCTGACTTTGCAAGGCTGCCAGAGGAATGTTTACAAGCTACCTAATTTCTGTAAAGAATTGCAAGAAACACTGATTTAGGACTGACCTGTTTGGGTCATTTTGTAGGTATTTTCCGGGTACTTTGTTATTTATAGAACAATAATGATAAACTATGTCTTCCTGTAAATTTTGTGTAATGGCATCACTTTTTTTCTGGTGCCTTGCAATCTTTTCCTTCTGGAGAACAGGTATCAAGACTAAGATTCTTCTTCAATTCCTGTTCCAGACCCAACCACCTCAGCCTTTCACAATACTTTGGAAAAAGGAAACCAATTTAATCTCTGACCTAGGACAAAAGTTTTTTAAAGCATTTTTCCTTCACCACATCATCATCATCACTTTCATTCTCTCCATTATCACTGGTTCCCAAGGCTGGCTCCTGGATTTATCAAACCTTTACTTGCTGTCCTCAGCCACCTTGTACAGTCCCTTCTTGACACAGTGTCTTTATTCCTGTCCCTTGGTTCAAAGGTTCTTGGGCTCTTTGCCTAGCAGACTTCTGTATGTATAACTGTCATTTTAATGCAATCCATATATCCTGAATTATCAGAAAGAAAAAATTTGAGGCACACTATAGTATATTGATGGCAGCTG
Organism: Rhabdornis inornatus; assembly: GCA_013397075.1. Classification (NCBI taxonomy): domain Eukaryota; kingdom Metazoa; phylum Chordata; class Aves; order Passeriformes; family Rhabdornithidae; genus Rhabdornis; species Rhabdornis inornatus. The sequence goes on along the minus strand of VWZS01004141.1, from coordinate 2,054,073 downwards.
CACTGTGTATCAAGTCACTTATAATGGGGTTCTTCAGAGTTGAAAGCTAAATGCATAACTTAACATAAGAAAAAAATTAGTAGTGGACAGTATCAAAGAGATAGCTTATGCTGTATTAAAAAGATGACACACATCCCCTAAGTTTAATGTATTAATTTTAAAATGCTGGTGGTTGTATAAGACTTATTGCATAGCTCAACAGTTGGAACATGCTATTAACATGGGAAAATTCCATTAAGAAAGTAAATCAGAATCTTCAATAACAGATATATATGATACCACTTTTTTCCATTCCTTCCTTTTCACAATAGCATCTACCCAATTGCTTCACCTCACAAGGCAGACAGCAGGTTAGATATTGCACAAGTGAAATCAATCTCATCTCAAAAGTGTCTGCTATTCCCTTATGATTTGTAATTTCTCTTTTAGTCTTCTGGGCAGATAATTAAAACAGCTTCATGCAAAAAAATCGCAGTCACCATGCACCAAAGATAAATCACCTTTTTTATATTCTAACATGTTATAAAGCCATGACTACTGTGGAAATATACCAAAGCAATGGCACAGAAACAACTGGCTGGATGAAATCTACCCAGCTCTTCAGCTGATTTTTTTATCCAGGAATACACTTTACATTATTAAGCCATCCTAGTCCTTTCTTTAAAAGTTCAATGTTTGTTCTTGAGCAGCCTCAAATGGAATGAGTTCCATAAAATATCACTGGTCTTGACTTTTCATTAACTTTGGTTCACAACCCCTACTTTCTAGGACTGATAAATTCAACTTGCACTGCAGTGGTTATTTCACTCCTACCTGTGTAACAGCTCTATTTTTTTGCCCACAACTAGTTTAACTTTTTTGTTCTACTTCTGGAAGGGCATGTTTTTCTAAAAATAACTTGCAAAAAATCATCAAACAAGAAATAATTTTAATTTGACAATTTCTCTTTTGCAAGCCAAACAATAAAAGGAACTAGCTGTTATAACTGGTTGTATCTAAATTGTTTTAAAAATATGAAAATGGGAAAATCCTAATAAAACCATATCAAGTGGAAAAGGAATGTGCCAAAGAAACACTGGCATGAGTTGACTCACTAAGTACAGAAAAAGATTTTTGCCTTTCCCCTCCCCACAAGCCTTAAAACACATTCCTGTTCTTCCCATCTTTGTTCTCTCCTTAAATTATTTCCTCATTAGTGGCTACTATGGACTGCTGGAGGGGAGTTGTTTTATTTTTTCAGTGAGATCACCAGGCTACAGAGGAAAATGAAGAGGAAGGGGGGCCCCTCTTCGAAATGGCCAGGAATAATTTCTCTCTGGCAGCAAGTCAAGGAAACGAAGCAGGTAGATTTGGGATGTACTTCCAGGAAGGTCCCAGCTGCTAACATCAAACTATAAAGGTAGGACGGCTGAGGGAGCTGTGATCACCCCAAATGATGGGAGTGGAGAAGAAAGGGACAAGAATTCCATGGGCAATACAGAAAATGGTTTCCCAGAAAGAAGAAACATTCATAATATATTGACCTCTCCTCCTTCTGCCCACAGAAGATGTTTACCCAGAAAAATGCCAACAGCCCAGGACTCACTTGCTTTGTGATTTAGTGAAGCCCTGATGTCAATAGCTGGATTCCAAGTGTGAGAGAAATGTGCGCTCCTTAATAAGCCTGACTTTTTATAGCTGACCTACTGAAAGGTCCCAGAGTGCTGTGCCCATTAGTCTGCAGACAACACATGCAAAACACCTCTGCCAGCAGAGTGCTCACAAATTTCCATCTAGTAATTTCAAAAGCAAAACATTTATTCCTTGAAGCCAGCTGACAACATCTAATGCTTTGACATCCAGAAAGCATGCAGCAAAAATTATCCCAAAAACATGGTATAACTAGAAAGATGGAGCTAGAAAACTGATGTCCTGACTGCGGGGACAGAATGACCCCTGTCCCCTTGTCCCTCATGGAACTGGCTGTGCTGTCCCTCTGCCCTCAGATGGCAAAGTGACACTACGTGTCTGCTTGTTCAAAATCGCAGTCCCTGTGGCAACCAGTGCTTCCCATCGTATCACAGAAAAATCATAAAAATTATGATAAGTAGGAAAGGCAAGCAGGTTAAAAAGGTTACAGTGTTTTCAACAAAGCAGCTTCATACTGTAGCATAAATACATATACTAGAGTGTAAATAACACAATGAATAATGGAAGATTTACTGCAAGGCAGCAGCAAGGAAAAGGCTATTAGACACTTAGGCATGACTAACATACCTCATGGTTTATTCATGCTTTTTACCCCAGTGTCAAATGGGCAGGTATCCACATCCCCAAATTTTTAACAACTGTTACTCAAATGCTTCCTCCTGGGCAGAATTAGGAATACAGCCAAAAGCTAGATGAGCAGGAGGAGAAAAAGCTACATTTCTACTGCCAGAGGGAATCCACAGAAGCACAAGGGTGATTTGGGGGAGCAGAGCAGGTGCTGCTCTGCACACCAGCTGACAGTCACCCCCTCCAGGGCCCTCAGCCTGGCACCTCAAGCAAACACCACAGCCCTCTGCTCAGAAATAATGATCACTAGACCATGAGGGTCTCCAGCATGCTCCAGCCCTTTCTCATGGTACCCATCCCCAATAAGGGCAGCTGGGACAGCCTCAGGCTCACAGCACTGGATCCTGTGCCTGCTTCCTTCCCATAAAGGCTTTTGAGCAATACTGACAAGTAATGCCAAGAGAAGTCTGATGGACATCTACCACATTAGCCTTTTGTTGTGTACACTGAGTGTTGGAAAAAGGAGGAAATGCAAAGTTCCAAAGACTTTTTCTATGTAAATCTCTTTTTATAACTTTTAATGGGTTTTAAATAAACCTGTTATCAACAGGAATATTATACATGAATTAATGCAGAGCATTAGAATTAAATGCAAAATGTGTTTGAAAAGATAAAACAGGGCAGCACTATTGGCTGTCATTTGTTTCACTGAAATACTGCACTCTTCTACAGTACCATCAAAGCTCATCTTCCCATTACCTTTTATTTACTTTACTTCCCTATAATACATTTACATAAAGAATAAAATGTCATAACTTCACACATTGTGAATGGTATCTGGATAACGAGGCAGGGAGAGTACCTTTGCACTTCATAAAAGAGAGCTCAAAAACATTCCTTTGAAGAGGGAAGTTTATTGTTGCATAAATTCATCAAATACAGTGAATATAGTATCACATCTAATAGGAAGTGGGCAGTTCTGGAATATTTGCTGGGCTCTGGGTCAGATTTTATCTTGTTCACTTTGATGAAATCCACAGCAAATCTATTTAACTAATTTTGTGTCACCTTACTCACAATCAAAATTTTGCTCCCCATCAAAATACATTGATTTCTTTCCCCTGAGATGTGACCTACAAAGATAACACTTGATACAGCTGTCAAGTCCAGTAGAATGCTTACGTATGTCACCAAACCAGCATCCAATTCAAATTCCTTCTCAACTGAAGATCCTCTCTTTCCCTTCTCAAAAATTTACTGATACACCAGAATGAGGTACAATATACACTAAGTATACAGAATTTTAAAACTTCATTATCAACAGTTTTAAATAACACTGTAGAGCATCACTCAAATCTTCATTTGTAACTTTACAAGACAGTGAAAATAACAGTGCCACCTCTATCAATTCAAGACTAGTTTTGCAAAGTGAACTGGCCAATCCTCAGGTACTGGTCAGATCTTGGTTTCACTCTGCACATGCAATACAATGGTACAAGTCGTCATAACCTGGTTTATGGATCAATAATTCAGTTATTCATGGAACAAAAAAAGAATATATCCACCTGAATTATTCAACTTCCTTCCTGTAGGACAAGGATGTCCATTGTGGAAAGATGGGAAGCCAAATGCTTCTTTTCAACCTTAGCCAAAAGGAAAGAAATAAACACTGATAAGTTATATTTCACAACAGCATAAATCCTTAAAAACTCCACTGCCTCCAGCTGTAAAAAGGCGACTTGATAACAGAATCTTTTTAGCTTTTTACAGAGCATCAGTGACAGAGGTCTTCAAAGATTAAAAGGGTTGAATTTTGTTACTGCCTAGCTTGCACCATCTCTGTGCACAGCACTGCCCTCTGCATCAGAAGGGATCTTGAGAAAACCCTCCTCACTTTGAAGAGTTGTGTGTAGTAGATAAATTACACACTAATTAACATGGTGGCAGATGAGACACATATGTTTGTTTGGTTTTTTCCACTTGTTCCTAAAAGCCACAATTAGGCACTTGTCAAAACCGACCAGTACTAGACTGTACACTGCAATCAATGTACAGATAATCAGCTCTCACTATGTTTCTAGATTTGATATTTCAGGCAGAGCTGGTTGGATTCCTCTTTTTTCCTCGTGGAGACATAAAAATAGCAAACCATTTTCAGTTTGTATTAGTAGCTATTGACTTAAAAAATATTCCCATACTTTCTATATATGCTAGAAGATCATTTGCATTCATATGCTTTGAGGATGAAATACTCTTTTTCTACCTGTGCAACTGCACATTTTCTGAGCTGAGCTGCACACAGGAGAAATTTTCCAAAACCTGCAACTTTTCGGTTTTTTGCTCCTTCTTCCTTTGGATGGCCAAGCTGTCAGTGTTGTCTGCCTTGTCAGACAATGAGCAATGGCTGTAGTTCTGAAGAGAACAGTTACTTTGAACCAAGTTCACAGAAGTCAGCAGCCCAGGCTGACAATACAGAAAAATCAAGTGAATACTCTCATAAATGTGGAGGACTTCAAAACCTTCCCCATTCACAAGATACAATGCAGGCTGGCAAATACACATACAGCTACTTCATATATCAACTTTTATGTTTTAGTTAATTTGTGGCCACAACTCTGTAGATTTATTTGGTAAAAGAAATTAAAACCAAATGCTTGTTTAGACAAAATTCTGTTATGCAAACCCTAAGTACAATTTTGTTTCTGTTATAGCATAGAGGTAATAAATGTCAGAAGACTAAAAATTCCACAGAACAGAACTGTGTTCAGGCCAATATATGTGTCTATGCCACCAAATTCAAGAGGAGGAGATGAGTTAAAAATAGTTCTAACCTTGATGATCCAAACTGCAGGAAAATGAGTTGGTATATGACTGGTGTATTAAGCACTTCATTAAAAATATCTTCCTGAACAAACACTTTCGTAATTCTTAAGGCCACATTTTCAGAAGCTTTGCTCATTTTCTTCTACTCTTGCTCCTTTAATTTCCAGCTAGCACAGACATTTTGTACCTACCACAACACAAAGGTTCAATTCAGTGAATTGAACTGGTGAGAATTCAGCTTTACCACATTACCCTTTCTGCTCCATCGCTGGGATTTAAATCCCAACTGGATGTTCATATTCATCATGAGACTGCAATTTCTGGATCTCTGCTGCCCTAACATGAGAATTTCACTATTAGCAATTAGCAAAGAGGTTGCAAATTCTCTCTATGAACATCTGAGATAGTAAGGCTCTAAAAGAACTGTAATTGCTCATCATCCATAGAATCAAGAACTCTGCATTCACTTCTAAAAGATGTATTTCAAGAATGTGCACAGGATTTCTCAGGACTTTAATAGAAATATTCAGGTGAAGAGTTTTCTATATACAACTCATTGTATGTAATATTTTGTATGAGCATTGCTTTCCAATGAAATTTCTACAATATGAACTTGCCTGGGTGGCAATGAGACAAAGATGCTCTGAAAGTCTTGGTAAATCCTACAGATTTAAATTTTATAGATTTACCATTACATTATCCATAAGGAGAGCTGATATGCTACAGTTACTCTGGCTGATGGCTTTTAAGTCACTAATGTATCAAAGCTGTGTTGTGTTTTAATTTTCAGACCTCTCAAACTTAATTGTAACTATAAATTACAATTGGTAAATATTGAAATTTCGATGATTTATTAGACCTGAGATTCTCAGGCTGAAAAAACTGAGCTTAGAGCTCTGTGTCTAATTTATGTTAGTGCCATGCCCTTTCTTCTTGGAAGAGCTATAGAATGCTAAAATTAATTATCGTGTGAACAAACTTCTCAAATGCCAAGTATTTGTAATCATCCCGCATAAACTGAAGTCTGTAAAGAATGTGCCTTAATTATGCATCCAGCAGTCACTGGTAAGTAGCTTTTAATCAGAGACCTGATTGCCATTTTTTTGTACCTGATCCCTAATGAGTTACCCTCATAGTAACATAGTTATATGTCATCCCCCTACCCAGTTAATACATCAAATTTACCTTCTCATTTTGAGGATATAGCACACTTTATACCAAGTATCTTTATGCCTCATTTTACAGAGAGAATCACAGACTGGGTATGTTACATGTGATGAAAAATTGTGACATTTGTGTTTCATAATAATATCCTTGCCAGAAAAGCCGATCTGGGAGCAGAAGTAGCCCAGCTATAAAACCACAGAGTAAATTCAGAGAGGGCAGCAGCAATTACTATGCATAACACAAGAGTCAGTATCTTGTCAGAGCCACGGATGTAGGTGATAAATTACATCAGCAAAGGGTTGAAAAATTGCCTTTTTAAAATACAGTAGTAGCTAAAAAGGGAACTGATCCTAACTAGATTAGATCCAAACACAACACTCTTCCTCAAATTAATGATTATAGCACAACACAACATTACACCAACCATGTGGACCTTACAGAAATTAAAATTTTATGTATTCTTGCTCTTTAAAATCAACAGCTACAAAATATATTTGATTTTCTCTATTTAATATTTGCCAGTGTGGCAGCCTCTTCAATGTACTAGGGAGCTGAAAGGTTGTATCCAAGCTTATTTCATTTTCCTCTTGCAAAACCTTCAGTTACAGAACACCCTGTTTTTCTCCTTCTTGTCTCGTACACACTCAAGATGCCACTGGAGCCTGCTGGGTTTGATAGGTTGGTTTTCCTTCTTGTTAGAGAACACCTGCTCTTCTGTCCAGACTTTTTTGGGGTTTTTTTTGCAGAACTGTGATTTGCATTTAGGCTGGTTACCAAGGTGACTCAGCAGAACATTTCTGCAGAATGTCCCTAGGTCTATTACATGAACTGATGTAATTTCCTATATATCCTTCTCAGCAGAATCCCTTGACAGCTCCAAGATGGGGAAATGCTGCTCAGCCATCATTGTAGAGTCCCTTACAGATACACACAGGTCCAAGCCAGTGCCCCAAAGTGCCTGGTGGAAAACACTGTAGAACTGCAGTGTGTGACTATTCCTAGCTCAAATACGACTTCAGAAAGTACATAATTTTCTGACCAAGGAAATCTGCAATTGATTTCCAAAAAGCTGCTTGCAACCTTTCAGGATTAGTAGGTCAGTACCACTATCACTTTATTAATAATAGGAAAAGGATAATATTGATTTTAAAAAAATGATTTTTACCATTGCAGGCTTAGTGCAAAGCACTGAATTTTCTTGGCAAATACAGAGTATTAGCATTACAGGGGAGCATTACTGGTAAATTATCAAAGAGAAAAAACATCTCACGAATTCTGCTAACCCATCAAATTCCATCCAGCAGGTATCTAAACAAACAAAGGGTTAAAAAATAATATGTTCACATATGTCCACACAGCTACAGAGCCTTCTTTCCTCCTGTGCCATCCACGGCTAATGTAAATCTGTCTGATGATGTGAAATTTCATTATCATTTCATTTGCTGAAAGCAAATCAAAATAACAGTCAAACTATTTCCTTTATGATGCATGTGTGGGTAGGGAGGTTCCTTTTGATGCTGAGCTACACAGTAGGATAGACTTCTAAAATACTGTATTTTTTCCTGGTCTATGTTCTATGTTCTGCACACTAATTCAACCTTCCACCCTCACAGCTTTAGCAAAGCATTGAATAATATAGCATACTAAAGGGACATTCCCCAGCTTAAAACACCTACACAGTGCAAAATGCCCTAAAAATAGCAACGGTCATAACTTCCTTTTTTCTTATTTTTCATTAGGAAAGTCAACGATTTCTAAGGAAACTCTCCCAAGTACTGCTGTCTGAAATGGATGGTGTAGAGCATTGTGACTCTATTAGAGTGAACAAAGTTCACAGAGACAGTTGTGATAAATTATATGGATTATAGCAGACATAGGAAGCAATGAATCTTTCAGTATCTCGGATCTTAGTTTCACTGTAGTCCTCTTTGCTCTCCACTTGTGAGATCCCAGTCCAGAAAATATCGTGGACAGTCCTAATGCTTCAATAAAACCATTTTTGCAGTAGCCATTACCTCCTCTTCCTGCTGCTTGGTCAATTATACCAAAAAACTGTTTCAAATCAGGGAACACTGACAATCTTGACAACATGGGCAGTTTAGCCACAGCATGGTTAGACCAGCAAAACCCAAACCAATTTAGAGCCACACTAAAACATGCAAACTAGTTTTAAAGAGAACAATCTTAATTACCTACTAAACCAAACCAGAAAATCAATGCTTAAATGGCACAGAGAGTAAACAAACCAGACTCCTACGTAAGATGAAGCATATTCCAACAAATAAAAACATAGTGCAGAAAATCCATGAGGTCACTCAAATATCTCTGACACTCTCTCCCTACCACATGGGGTGAAGGAGACCCAAAAAAGAGCTGAGACAAAGTTTGGTAAAAAAGGGCATATTTGGGACTTATAGGCCCCCATTAGTGCAAAGCAAGATGAGTTGTTCTGGGAAACAAAACATCTGCTGCCAAGTCTCATGGTCCATGAGCCTACCTGTGGCTGGGGTACACCTTTTAGTTCAGCTTCATCCCAAAGAAATATTGTTTTTGGGTTTGTGACTTCTCTGTGGTATGAATTCAAGTATGGGGAGGGGAAATTCACCTTAAAATCTTCAATATTTATTTCAACTACTAATGCTGACACACCCACAGTGGTATAAAGAGGAAAATCCTTTGCAGTTATGGTGGAATCAAACAACAGCAAGTTCTCCTGCTATGGAGCTTCCTTCTCCCAGATAAATTCTACCCAAAGACATAGTTTTCTCAAGGACAGGAGACACCCACCTGATTTCCTTTCACACTGGATAGCTATTTAGAAATGGATAACAAGAAAGTGAAATTAAAGAATTAAAATATAACAACTGTGTGAAAGAAAACCAATCACTCCTAATGAAAATTGGAACAACAACAAGGAGGCTATGCACAAATATTATTGATATTTTGGCTGTGAACAGATAGACACAAAGAGAGGAAAAAGACAAATCTTCCAATGCAGATAACCTCAAATAACTTTGTATTGCCTTAATAGTTCTGAGTTGGGGGGGGAGGGTGGGGAATAAACTCTGAATGCCTCCAATTTTGTCATGAATATTTCACACATTTCTAAGACTAACAACACTTACATACATCAGAGGGGTGCTATGAAACTTAATGTTTGCAAATCACTGTGAGACACGGATGAAAGGTGCTACAAAACAGCAATATCTGGTTGGTAAAACTTTCAAGCACAAATCTTCAGCTGGTGTTAATTGTCTGTTCCACTCTAAAGTCACTGGAGCTATCTAATTTATAAGCACCTGCTCCTCAAATCAAATGAGCTTTGTAAGAGGACAAATACCATTCTGATTAGAAAGATATCTGCAGAATAAAGGACCAGGTTATCAATATTGATGTAGTACTGACTCTGAATTTTAAGATACACTTACTTCTGACTTTCTTAAACTGCAATCAAGGTCTTCAAGTTTTTTTTTAACAAATGCCTGACAACCTTAAAAATGCAATACTGCAGTCACTGACAGGTTCTGCCTTGTTTTCCCATGTATCAAGTATAGACATAGTGATCATCACCTGGGACAGTGCAAGTCCAGGGAAGGAGATGGACCCTTGGTCCCTGCAGGGGGACACAGACAACAGGAGCAGGTGCCCTTGGTCATACCCACCCAGCAGCTGAAATGACAAAACAAAGCTCTCCTCTATTCTCTGTGGTTTTGTCGAGGAGGAATTTCTGATGCTCAGAAGACTACAAAAAAATCACCCTCCCATTCCTCAGCTCTTATGAGTCATTCTTGCAGGTGCAAGCGGTTACCAGGGTGACACATTCACAGGCTCCAGGCTCAGAATCCTGTGTGATTTCTTACCACATCTTGTGACAAGCTGCTGCACCAGAAGCCAGGATTCCTTCTGTGAGAGCTCAAGCAATTAACCCAGGAGACATGCACTGAGAGAGCTTGTAATGGGAGTAAAGTATCAAAACCATGTTGGTTCCCTGCCTGTGTGTTTAATACCATCTGTCACTATTGGCTATTATGGCTGCTTTCTGAGGCCAGAGTGCTTTTAAAAAATTGCAATTTTCTGAACAACAGGGAGCACATCTTGCTAAGCTAATATGAGGATTTTTGTAATGGCCAGCTTTGTAGCACCTCACAAGTATTTATTGAAAACAGTTTTTATATTCAGCCTCCCTCTCTCACCTGCCCCTCCACAAGCCAACAAAAACACAAGCTTTCTTTCAAGTAGTTACTTTTTAAGCTTAAAAATCAAATATTACTCAAAGTACATTTAAGACTAAAATATCAATCCTTGTACATTAAAAGATCAAAGAACAAATGTAAGAAAGCAGGTGAACAAAGCAGACCAGCTTGCCATATTCATTCCTAAAGTTCTTTGAAGACCCTGTGAATCTCTCCTCAGGGACTATATTTGAAATTCTGTCACAGATACTCTGTGATAGCTATCACTACACCTACAACCCTAAATTTTTCCCAATTCCCCTAGAACTGCAGATTCAAAACATACTGCTATTTAGAAAAATGTATCTGTAAAGTTACTACACCTAAATGCTTCTAAACTGACAGAATTTAGCAACACTTATGCACTTCAAAAAATTAAAATGATGAAAAAATAAATAATCACATTTATACACACCCTTCCTTAGGGGATCCCCAAGCACTTAGGGAAAATATGATTTAACCTCATTGTGCCTCTGTGCAGTCACATTATTCTTATTTTATCAAAGGGGAAAAGGTATAAAATGAATAAGGGCATTCCCTGAGGTCACTCAACTAGTCAGCTGCAGCATAGGGAGTTTATATCTGAATTCTAGTCAACAGTTCTGCTCCCCGAAATAACGAAACTCTCCAAGTTACATAGCACTGTATGTTCCTACACCTCCTTGTACTTTTCACTTTTGTGCCATTTGGGAAAATACCATATATACATTTTGACTCATTACAGCACTGTTCTCAACTTCAAAGAATTTTGAGCATAATTAAGAGGTTTTTTTATAATGAAGGTGAGACCAATAAAATGCAATCCAGATAAAGAGCTACGGGACAAAAGTCTAATACCATTCAGTGGAGATTCTGCAGGTTAAGAGACACACAAATTCATGATCATAGATGCAACTAATTAAAAAGAAAACTACATTTGCATTTGTCTCAAAAGACCACTATGCTAGAGGGAGTGTCCTTTTGTGGAAGCCATCTTATCATCTGAGTCTTTTCCCTCGAGACATAAATGACAAAAAAACCCATTCATTTCATAAATTAAAAGATGCACAAGATGTAAAATACATAATCAATAATCTCAATTATAACCAAAAATAAATGCTTCCCTGCCTTCTAATTTACTAGCAGGAAACATGCTGTAAAATCCAAGGGAAAGAAAAACCAAACCAACCAAAAAAAAAAAAAGATATCTGCATTTTAATTTAGACTTTGACAAGTCTTAGCACAGATTGCTTGAATGATTCCTTCTGCTGAACAGGGACATATGCTGGCCAAGAGTCAGAGTGCCAAAATACAGCCCTAAGAGGAGCAGACTTAGACATTCTTACTGTGCCTCGTTCAAACCTGCAGTCTGTTTCTTTTCCTTGTAGTCTTGAGTCCCTGTTTGCAATCCCGGTTTTTACAAGAAGTAAAAAGTAAAGTGCTGTTGATGTGACACAGTGGGCTGAGGGGAATGGGAAGGCTTCAGAGAACCCATTCTACTCTGCCATATGTACACCCAGACAGGTTTAGATACACCTAATGCCACAAAAAATATCCCGTTTGGAGAGGGGAAACCAATTACCTAATGAATTCCAGATCAGCAAGGCTGCTTGAATTCACCTTTCATTACAAAAAGATGGAAGCCAAGACAAGAAGATGGGCATGGGAGCATCTTTCAGGAAATCTGGGCATGTTTCCTGAAAAGGTTGTTTGTTTTTTTTTTTTAAGCTTGGCACAAATCTTAGCCAAGTTTGAGCATCAAAAATACAGAGTACTGTACAATTAGGTAAACTTCTACTAGGAAAGGTTTCTCTGAGGAAGTAAAAGAATCATCAGAATGCATTTTTTTTTCTCTACAGCTCCCATGCAGTTGAAAGAGATGAAGGGATTTTATAAGAAGCTGCTAGAACAAGGTCAGAGGTTTAGGCAAACAGATGTCACCTTCTTTTGACTTATAAATTTCTAAGCATGTTCCAGTTATGCTGGACTCCTGCATGATAATCTTTCGGCCTGCAGACAGTAAGTTTTACATTTTCCTTTTGGCTTCATTACCCTCTTAAAAATAGTCTGTGGATCTGGAAGGAAACTGCATGTTAAGATCAAAAATGCCACTAAGGAAATGTAACAAACTCTTGTCTCCTGAGAAGGTAACAAAGCAGCTCAAAGCAAAATCATGAAGAGAAGAATTTGGTCTTAGAATTCAAAAGAGGACTCAGTTGGGGTGCCTCATACTGTGACTCAACAGGGCAGAGATTTCACCTCAAGCATCCAACATTTAGCAAAACACAAAACCAGTAAAGAACTTCATAAATGGGTACCAATCTCCTAAACAGGATGGCATTGATGAATCCTGTACACAATAAAACTGACATATAGAACATAAACTGTCCTCCCCAACAGAAGTTAAATCCCTAATAACAAATCAGATAACATCTCTAATATGGCCTTGATTTTGCAAATCACCTGGTGAACATGCCTAACCTTAAATCCTGAAATTAAAAATTAAATGAACATATTAAAACCAATGAGCTCTTGACTTGCTGAAGCACTTTTGTAGACTGAGGGCTTTACTGTGATATACATGGGACTTTTAATGTTTGTTTTTCAAAAATACATTTAGTATCAATGTTAGGTAAAAAACCCCCAAAACCCTAATCCACAAACCAGAAGAAATTTGCAGAGGAAATCTGGTGAGATCTACCACATAGATAAATGTACTACCAGAATACATTCTGTATTTCTCATCAAAATATGAAGTCAAGTTGTTCTACAGTAAATACTTTATCAATAAACAAATAGTTTGACAGGTTTTGGAAAGAAACTCAATTTTTTCAAATTCTGGTTTTGTTAAAAAACAGATCACTGTTAAAATTATGCAAGATTTGCCTCCAGCATCTGCTGTTACTGATAACTTTTGAAGGGCTTGTTTAACATCCTTGTTGCCAGTGTAGCATGAGCTCTTTGTTGGTTCTATGTTCATATTGTTTTTTACTGGAACTAAAAGCTAAAAGTTAGAATTGAATATTCTAAAAGCTTCAAGGAAAGCTGGGGTTTGTCCACATATTCTGGAGCTTTATTCCTTTTCAAATGAAAAGGGAAGACTGTCCTTTTTAAAGAGTATGACCTCATACTACTGCTTGACTTTACACATCTATATGATGGCAATAGTGTACCAGGCACTGTTTACACAAATGAGAGAAAAAGGACTTTTGTTACTCTGATTACATCTTTCAGGTTTGATTTTCTTTGTTGCTGTCACTTGAATTCTTTTAACAAGTGCAGAGACCAAGGCAGGGGCTTTCCAGGTATACTTTAAGGGACAGCTCTCCTGCACCAAGTTCTCCTGTTTACACACTACAACATTGCAGTTCACTCACTGTCGAGTCAAGTTCAATTTGATGCTCACCCTAAACTACATCTTCCCTTCCATCAATTCTTCATTTCCATCTCCTAATCAGCACTCTCTGAGTTTATATTTATACATTTGATTAACTGCTCCCAAAGGGATCGCTGTGGCATTTACTCTTTTTCAGCCTCACTCTTCTGATTTGCCTACTGCTTTCTACTTTTTCTAGGCTTCTTTGTCTTCTCAAAATTAAATATACCTCTCATTATTTATGTCGCCAATATTTTTCAGCAGATTTCCCTGGAAAACTGCACGACACTGGAATAAGAACCACCAAGCTGGAGTTAGAATTTTGCTCCTCACAAACTTTCATATTTGAAGGTTTTTATTCAAGGTTTTCATTTTTGCTCTCAGCCAAAGAGAATTCCTCTGTCAGGGGAAGCCAGACATCAAAATTTGGCTAACTTCTTTTATGTGCAGAAAGATTTGCATGGTCTCTTCCTTCTTCCCAGAGCAGAGGAAGTCTCTTTTTCCATTATGAAACCACAACTGATGAGAAATTTTTCCCCATGAATAATACAGGACTATTAAAAACATTGAATGGCCACTTAGGAGGGCAGTATTTTTCCCAGAAGGATCACTTTTCATAAGGGAAAATTGTTTACTTTCTTGCTACTGAAAGTACTTGTTTCTGTATACATTGTCCTAAATTTTCAACAATTCAGGATATACTGCACATGTAAATGGGCTTATACCAGGATCTTTGGTTTATTAGTGATATTTACCCCAATTAGAGTTTGCTTTTGGTCTTCCAATAGTAAAGCTACCAGAATTTTCATTTAAAATTGATCCATGTCTCTCTGCCTATCTGCTGCTATTGCTTTTTTCCTCCTGCTTACAGACAGGAAATGAGTACAGTTACAGTTAAGTGTAATATCTTGCCCCATTAGACAGATTACAGAGCATGCCAATTTAGTCACTTTTACTACTCCCTTGTGGGTTACCCTTTTCTATCATCCACAGCTATCTGTACCTGAATTTTTCATAGCAGAAGTTTGAAATTCAGTAGCAAGCTGTACAGAACAGATCTGTTTCTGACAGCATGTACTCTTCCCAGAATCAAGATTAAAGATATTTTGATGCCTAAAATGTGCCTTGGAATGTTCTCAGCACAGACACGAGCTAAGAGGATATGCAAACTCTGTAAAACTGGCTCTGTTTGAGAAGGAAAGTGGAATTTTAAGGTTATATGTCCATTTGATGTATAATCTCTCAAAAGAGGAGCAATAGTAATCACAGAGATGAAGCATATCCCACCACCTTCCACCCAGTGCTCCCCCTTCCTACCTAAAGAGGACAAGAAACCTCATCAAACCTTAATGGTGCAGAAATTTCCCCAACCACAGCAGTCCAGAGCACACTTTAATTTATTGCGTTCAGGACTATAAACCCATGTTTTACTACTGAAATTAATTGTGCCTGACACTTCCATCACATTAACACACATTAGGCACCATGACCTTTGGATGATCAAGGAAGACCTAATTTAATAATTTAGAAACAGCGTGATGTCTGAGTCGGCCCCAAAGGGGAAAGAAAAGTGCTATGAAAAATGATCCTATTTCACTAGAGGGGATATTTGCTTACTAAACTCCCCAGATGAACTTTGGCTGCTACTTTACCATTTTCTCTATGGGTCACATGCAGCACTCTACGTCCTCACAGTTCTGTATGCTCCTTCTAATGCTGGTCACGTAATCCTCCATCAAATATCCTCTAAATTCTTAAAGGAAAAATACACGTTTGCCTGCAAGACTGCAAACTCAGAACAGAAGTTTTTTAAACAGCAGCTGGAATAGCAAACAGGCGAACAACTGCAATTAAACAAAGGCAGCTATAATTCACTTCAGGCTTACAATACAAATTTGGCATCTTTAAAGAAATAATTTTGTCATAAACAGCTAAATCAAACATGGTCATCAATTATAACAGATTGATCCTAGTCAGTGTAACTCAGTCTTCATGTGAAGGCAGATATAATTCAGTTTATGAATAGGCAAGTTGACAGAAAGCATGAGGGACTAAGAAATGAGCAGACAAAACAGACAATGTGTCCAATCCCATTCAATTTCAAGATCTTGAGGCCCCAGAAAAGCATTTCCCTACAGCAAATACTCATTTTCCACAGGGTACAGGGAGATAAGGAGTCACAACCTGAAATCATGGACATTTACACAGCGTATTTGAAGCAAAATGCTCTGCAGTATTAGAGCTTGAGTGACCTGCAAAAACAGACTGCCAGTGCCTTGCAAAAGAAACTGGAACTCTACCTGCCTTCCACATTTCCTTTTTTATAACTTCAATACTATTTCTTTGTTGTACTGGCTCTTAAAAATACTCTATTCAAGTATTATTTTAAACATAGTATGACAATTATAGTATGATAATCTCTTAACAGGCTTTTTACTGAAGATTTAACAAGCATCTAATAGAGTGCAGAATTTAGTCTGTATGACTAGGAAAAGAAAGAGAAAAGGAAAACAGCCACAAAATATTTTGCTGCAATAAAATTTAATACTCAAAAACATATGCCAAACTAAAGGGAAAATGAGGTCTTATTTATAGACCTGAGATCTGAGGCCACAACAGCTGTCATCAGATTGCCTTTGCAAAATAGTTCTTCCTTGTTCCTTAATTCTGTTTAGCTTTTCTTTTTCATACATGGTCAATACTTTTTCAAAATCTCATCACAGCACAAATGTTAAGCATCACTTGTACTCAACTAGTCAGCACCTGGGGTCTGAGGAGCTGCAGTTCTTACCTGTGGCCCAAGAGGAAACAGCTCCTTTTGCCAAAAGGGCAGCTGGGTTACACTGCTCCTGCCCTGCCTGCCCAGACCAGAATTTTCAATAGTGTAAATTGGTGCAGCAGCTCCTCCTACCACGAGCTGATTTTCACAGCTCTTAATTGCCAAGCAGACACCAAAAAGGAATCATTGATCTGGAAGTGTGAGAGTTTTTCTTTGTTTGGAATCAGTTTCTAACTCTTTTGCCATGAGGATTTAGTAAAGTCCAGAGCAAAATAATCTTCTTGGTATATAACAAAGAGCTCTTTTAGTGATTTATATGTAAACTAGTAAGGGGATCAACATTAAAAGCATAGTCTATTTTCTTCCTTTACAGTGAAGTCAACACTTGTGGGCTGCAATAAGGAAAACATGCTTCAAAAAAATCTACCTAAAAAGGTAAGATTGCACTTCCTCAGCTGGCATTGTCTGCTATTAATCCACTTCATCTGGGTTGGGACAAGAGGATGAAAATGCAAAAACAGGTAAAACACAAGGCTAATTTAGCTTCTGACTACCTTCATGGAGTTAATGAACCACAAACATCTTGATAAATATATAGCCTGAGAACAGTAACTTGTTGATAAAATATATAATTTACCATATAAAATGAACAGCAAACAGAGACAGATTACTTTTCTTTTTGAAAGAATAAAGTTTTATTCTGAGATACTAACAGGCATGTATTTACCTTCTGCCACAGCTGCAACATCAAGGCTCCTCTAAAGCAATTAGCAAAGTGACAAGAAAGCACTCACATTCACTTCACAAGCAGTGGATGGCATCTATACTTATGTCATTTCCACACCTTTGTGCAGAGTATCCCAGTTTTCCAATTTTCTTGCCTCTCCACACTATTTACAATTGTGTCATGCTTCTCCCTCTTCAATGCAAGCAATATGGGTTTTGACACAGATTAACAGCGCTCAGCATTTAGAATACTTTCACGAGCAATTTCTGTGCTGGTTAGACTCAAATTTCATGAAATTTCCATGAAAACAAGTCATCTTTGCTCATGGTGGTTACTAAAACAGAGTTGGTAAGAAATCTTCATTCCTAAGCAGTAGTGTGCAGCAGTATGAGGTGATCCAGGACACACTGCCTGCCATTCTGCTCCTGAGCCCACCACAGGCAGGGGGTTTGTTTGTTACACATCATCTTGGACATGTCATGTGCATGCCCCGCCTATTTCCCTCCCCAATTCTGCCTTTTCCCAACTGTGTGGCCATTATTTGACAATTTTTGCACACACTCATACGTTGTAGAAAGAAAACAACTCTAAATTAAGATTTCTACCCTAAGAAATTCTATTTTCTATCATGCATGTCCACCACCCCGCTGTTGTGAGACCCTCTGATGTACAAAGGCTACTGAGGAAGAAGCATGGATGCGCAGCATCCCTCCTTTGCACAGCATTTCCCATTTCTGTTCATATTAACTACTCCTGTTTTGACACATCAGAGGACAAAGGAAAGAGCTGCTGCACTTAGGAAGTGAATTGATTCTACAACCGCAGACACTGCAGCAGTTGATTTTTATGCATCCACATCCTTGGCTCTCATAGTGAAACATGATGCTGTGGAGTGATAAAAATACAGACAAAATAGCAATTTACTTCTGTTATAAAAGTTTAGTAAGGGATTTCATTTAAAAACCCATTATTTTGTTCCTCTTCCCTGCTATTCTGCCAGGAATTATATCATCAATTCAAATGAACAGTTTTTCTGTCATATAAATTTCTCCTTGGAATACAAACACTTATCAAAGTAAAGCATAAGGTTTCTCTGTGATATAAACTTCTGTTGCAGGCATCTTTTTTGGTGCCTCTGCTCTGTTTTTTTCTAATGGATACCTAATGGAAAGGTGACAAAAGCTTTATTCTCATCTTCTTTATTCATCCCACTAGAGGTGTTTCTATTAATTTTTGCATCTAAGAACTCATCTCATCTTTACTGATCAAAAATTCATAATTCAATCAGCTGTACTGAATTATGAGCTATATCCCAACCCACTTTGTGATGAGTTGAAGAAAGCACATTAACATGCTAAAACCTAAGTCAAAGGGGATGCTCCCTTTTCAGATAGTTAACCTGATTGCTTTCGATGTAACAATACAACATTCACATCCTTTCAAAATCGTAGCAAAATTCCAAAACCACCTGATGTGGTATAGCATGCAGCACTTGCTATCATATCAGTGGTGTTGATTTGTGAAAGCACAGCAGCTGTCTGCTCCACTGTTTGCTTCTCTTTTGGGTTTATATCTTTCCAATGTGGGGCCTTTGCTTTATCAGAGGCGAAATGATAAGACAGAGTGCACAGTTTGAATCTGTGCAAAGTGCCCTTTGCTGCACAAGCACTCCCTGCCCTTGGATATGAGGGGATTAAAAAACGTGTTGCTAAAATGGCTTGCCAAGGGGCTTGCCAAGACCAAAACAAAATTTTCATATATTTCCGTGAAAAGCCTGTATGTCTTAGGCAGAAATTATCAATATATAGCCATTATTGTTGGAGAGAAAAGAGGAAATAAATTATTGCCTAAAATTTCAAGACCTACCTCTGTCTCTTGAAGGGAAAATTTAATCTATAATTTAGACAAACCACTGAACAGAACAGTATCCTTCCTTGAAGTTATTTTCATGTGCTCTAGTGCCTCACCTGCTTTTGATGTGATAACTCAGCTGCAAAGTGCTGACTATCCATCTAGAAAGCAATGAAAGTAACTTTGATTCTGCATATGTTATACAGAACAGTTTGGAGAGGAGAAAAAACTGAGTGTGACATTTGGGACCATTTTGTATATTTGCAATAGCAGGCAAAAATATCTCAAGGAAATTCTTCATATAAAATTGTGGAACATGAATTCTGGCTACATTCACCAAACCTGATTAACTGGGCTCTAAAAATGCTGATATCAAGCACTTGGGGGAGGAATCAGGGAGAGGGAGAAAAGAGTAGGGGAAACAGAAAGGAAGGGCAAGAAACTTCGGAAGCAAAACCGTTTCCATAAATTCATCATTTTGGATTATTCCTTAAGATTTCATACAGCTAAAAATAGACCAGAAAGCAACTCTGTCCTGCAGTACTACACAGCTCTTAGAACACAAAGGCATCCTGTCTTGAAAAGATGCCAGCCAGCATAAATCCCTGAAAAGCCACATAAAACCAAATGTGAGCAGCACTATGCCTGTCATCCATTTCTCTCATAAACACTTTTGTCTTCCAGGAGTACTGGCAAGACAGTTTCTGCAAGACATTGCACCTTGACTACATCAAGTGTTTTCAGAAATTCCTTACTGTTGGTATATACAGATTTAAATTCATTTCACATTGCAATCTTGTGATATGGAGAGTAATGAGAGTTCTACATAGAGCATTAAGACTTGACACTGGAGATTTGGAAACAAAAAAATGCTGTTCCATTTTCCAACCTCACTCTTTCAGACTTTACTTTTCATAAGGCAAAAATTTATACATAGCTGCCTTGGAACAAATAAATGCTGCAAATTTTCATTTCATTTATTGTAAAAATATTGAAAACCAAAAAAAATCATGCAAATATTTTCATTTTCCTCCCAACTCTGAAAACCATCTCCAGAACAGAAAAGCATTGTGCTTGTCCTTCTTGGAAAACAGGAATAAAGATGGGTCAGTCATGAAACAAGTGTAAGCCCTTATGGTTCCCTTGATTTCAGCATGCACTAGCAGGGCTGAGTCAGGTGTCTTTAACAGGAGGGATTCCTCCCATCCTGGGACAAATTTCTTTGACAAATAAAAACCTGAGGCTGAAGAAATGACCTTACCCATATGAGAAATTCCATGGGATTTCCTGCTCTGGATTCCTTAGCATGTTGTTTACACACAACATCAGTTCTGATCAAATATGCAGTCACTAAATTGTGGGGTTTTCATTGAGTGAACTGGTAAATCAGAAAGTTCAGCAGCTTGAGGCAGAGCCAAGGCTTGCCACAGTTGGAAAAGGTTGCCTAAGAAACCATCAGGACAAGTTTTATGGAGACACTTGTGTGAAACTGTTTTTCATTGGAGGCTTCTGGGCCTCCCAGACCACTTCAGATCAGATATGGTCACACAGAAAACATCTGAATTTCACTGAAGAGATAATGCTTTGTGTAAATGTACAGTCATATTGAGGACAAGAAAACCCTTTTCCAGAATGACTAAGCAATGCAGGTGCATGAAATATATTGCCAAGGAAATACTGTACGCCACAAACCACCAGAGCCGCACTGTGTATATTAGAACTCAAAAAGAGTACAAGACAAAATTTAGATTCCAGTGTGAAATTCTTGAATCTAAGTACACCCAGCTTCTCTCCCTTTCTTTCCACCCTCTACAGATCCTTGCCCTGCCCTGTCTCCCTTTTTGTCTGTCTTTGATTTTTATATATATATATTTGATTCAATTTGCAGAAGAATTCCACAGACTCATTTTAAACAACTACAATTCCTCCCTCACTGCTACTAGTTTTTTTGGTAGTTTTCCAAAATGTTGTTTCCAAGTGTTCTAGTCATCTATCAGGGAGAAATGAAAGGAAAACAAGGTAGAAGAGGAAAGAGGTTTTCTTTTAGCAGATGTTTGAGGTGACAGACAAACAGGTGAAGACAAAGCAAGGCTGAACAGGGATCAGGGAAGAGCAGTGAGAGAGCTTTTTCCTGGGAAATAACTGGGAGTGGTCAAGAGGCAAGTGGTCAAGAGGCCACACCAAAGCCAGCCCAGCATGAACAACAAGAGGCTTTCTCCATTCAAGCATTTTAAAGTAATGCTCTGCTGCAGCACTGCTCCTACACAAACATACTCATGTAATCCTATTTATCTTGTGTACCCACAGGAGCCTGAAGCTCACAATAATTTTCTGAAAGTTTCTGCAGTTTCTCAAGTGGCTTTTATCACCAACCACACGCCTGAACTATTGTCCCTCCAGAACCAAACTGGTTTTGAGCTGGATCTGCTGCATTTCAGTCACCGCATCCTGGGCCAGCCCTTAGAAATCCCCTGTGCAGAGCATGTGGAACACATCAGGGCTCTCTGTCAGCTCACACAGCTTTGCTCTCACCAGCTCCTTCCTTGGACTAAGCCATGTGCTAGAACTGTAACTAATTCCATTGAAATAGATCTGTTAAAAGTCCTACAAAACAAAGGAAAGTTTGGAGTTCATATAAATCAAGTAACTTCATTGCCTTCCAAGTCCTTCAGCATCTGAAAGATACGGAGCCAGAGAGTGACATCTTCATACACCAAAAACATAAAAAATACAGCAAAATAAGAAATAACTAGGAGACTTTCAGCTTTACTTGTTTTTTGGTTGTTTTTTCTGTTTTTTGGTTTTTTAAAGTTTTAACAGAAACTGTGAGTTTGTTGAAATCTGAAACTCTTAATAAGACTTGAATTTGGAGGAAAAAAGTCTTTCATGGGAGAAACTTCTCAGGACTCAGCTCCTGGGAGTTTGCTGAACTGCTTTCATGTTCCAAGTATTTCTCAAGCTGGAACTCCTAGATTTCACTAAGTAACTTACAGGCTTTATTCTGGGAAAATGTCATACTCTGAAGACATCTGGAAATACAAAATCTTCTCTGACTCAGAAATGCTGGTCCACTTGTGATACCTCAGAATATTTTGAGAAAAATTTTCTTCATGTGAGACCTCATAATATTTTAACAGTCTCATTTCTGCCACAGAATCTATAAGTTCAGTACAACTAATTACAAGTCTAAAATGAAAAATACCAAACGTCTTAGCGGTCTTAAAATCTCTGACATGATTTTATACTGAACTGGACAAAGCATATAAGATCTTCAAAATTTGGCTAGTTACTAGTATTATGGAAGACTTGCAAAACAAATATGTAGGAACAATTCTAAAAGTTTATTCCACATTCCACACCACAAAGAAAACAAGAACACCACCCAAATAACTGCAACCTTGGAAAGCCTGAAAAGGTTAAAAAAGTTAATAAATACCCCATTTAGAAATAAGTACCTACCAAAGAGCTCACATAATAACCATGTTTAAAAGGATGTGATTAACTTTGCTCCAGTACTAAAAGTTTTGCAAAACCAGACCCCAAAGATGTTTCTGATCTGGGGAAGGTCAGCAGTGTTTTCTATAAGCGCTGTATTTTCGTATTGGCATAAAACGTATTGTTGGACTTGAAGTTGTTTTAAGGGAAATTCAGCCCATGGCACAGAGTCCAGGCTTAAAGTATTACTAATTCTCAAAGGAAGGTCTTTTATGAGATAAACAGCCATATGAATTTATTATTTTTTTTTTTGGCTGGAATACACACCCTCTGGTTTCTTTTGCTTCCCATTTCACATTATGTGGCTTTGTTTGCTTTGGTGCTACATATAACACAAATTTCCCAGTTTACTTCCTAATGTAGTCAAGAGCATCAGCAGCCCAAGTGGCAGAGAAGACAGCTCACACGCACTCTACCACACTCTCAAAACCAAGCAAGAAAAAAAAAAACAAAACACCAAGTTGTGTGGTACATAACCTTGGTTTTAAGTTGGGTTTGTTTTTTTTTCCCCCCCTACTTTACTGGAAAATTGTGGCAATCTGTTAGAACCCTGAAGCCTGAGAGTTTTAGACTTTCTGTGCTCTCTGGTACTGACCTGCAAAAGAACACTGCTTTTGATTGAAGCCTTGGAGAAGGCTTCCAAAATTGAGTAATAGAGTTAGAATTACTGGTGTGTAGTTTGAATAGAAGTGTGTAATATCACATAGTGAAAGGTTTGGAATTTGGGGTTTTAGAATATAGTAATAAGACAAGATTAAGGTTTTAAGGTATTGGCCTTTTCTTCCTTCTTGTTCCTTCTTCTTCTTAGTTTTTAGTAGTAGTTTTTAGTTAGGTAGAAAATGCTGCACTGCAGGTCACGGGTGTTTGGTCATTAGGTCAAAAGTAAAAATAATTTAGCTGTTAGCTTTTAATTAGACTGCTTAGCTTTAAAAAACCTTATAGCAAGCAAAATATGGCTCCATTTTTTCACTTTTAACTCATTAGCTAAAAATACTGTAGCAGTCACTGTACTATAAATAAAAATCAATAAGCAACGAAGTCCAAACACGAAAAACTTTGTCTCTCATGCTTTAATCCCAACTATAACTAAAAAGAGAATAAATAAATTAATAAATAAACACTAATAGCAATCTTCTTTGACTAGAATCTGCTACTCAGATTTTGCCTGGCCCCTCCCTGTGAGCAGCTGACAAGGTGTGAAAGCCAGAGGTGCAAGCAGTGTGCTGGGGAGAAGACCCTGCCTTCATCAGAGCCAGAGCAGGGCACAGGTACCTGTGTGCCCCTGTATGATGGAGCAGCCCTGCCTGCCAGCAGCAAGCCCATGCTTTCCTAAGAGGATCAAGCTTACTTCTGGGCTCATTTGGCAAGCCCTGAGAAAGCCTTGCTGTGTTTTACAGAACTTTTCATGCTCCACATCAAGAAAAACAACCTAGAAAGTAGCTCTACCCACAGACCTTTAAAGATGTTTAGGAGCTGCCAGTTCAGTGCATGAATTCATTACCATGCAAGAAGCAGGGCACAGCTGTCTCCTGCCCTGGCCAAAGGCAGGCAGTGATGCCAGTGCCACAGCAGCTCATCCCAGCCACAGGGAGAGAGAAAGGAGATGATGCACATGGGGCTGCAGGAGTAGAGTGGGCACAGACCAGACTGCACACACGAGTTTATGCCCATGAGGAATACATGAGCAAAAGCACACAGTAAAAGTAACTGCAGCTTTTAAATCAGAAAATTACCCGTTTATTTGCTATGAAGAAACCTGAAGGAATAAAGAACAGCAAGCTCAGTTTTGAAACAGGAAAAAGGAATGTCAAGACATAAATTAAAATCTGTATTACTGTCAATTACCCACCAAGAGAAAAATCCCTGAGGCTTCCCTTTGGTATTAATATAAGTATTAAAATATTCATTGTTCTTTTCATATACAGCATGTTTTCTTTTGTACTTTTCTTCAAGAGAGTCACTGAGATAATGACTTAATTACATAAGCAAGAACTTTAAATTCATAAGGGCTCTATTCTTGCAATGCTAATGCGAGAGATAATCTCTACTCTTTTGTCATAATATGTCAGTATTTACTTACAAGCAGCTATTTTTTAATCAATTAATCAATTGTATTTTAATCTGTCACATCATTGGCTTACACTTGAATAAATTGATAAAATTCCCTATCACAGATCAACTAGTCACAGAGCTCAAATGAGGAAGCACAGCAACAAAACTTAATCCGTCTGTATATTCAGCAAACCTAGAATGTTATTAATGTAATCATAAGCAGAAGGTAAAATGTCCAGAAATGACTGCATTATAGTCACTCACTTGAAGAAATTCCATTTATTCAAACAGACTCAAAAGAGGGTTGTAATCTTCAATGGGAAAAAAATTTTACATTTTCACCAGTAAAGCAATTTGCAAAAAAAATAAATTTTAACATTGCTAAAATTTTGAACATTCACCAGATAAAGGACTTTTCCTAATACTTATTCATGTAAGACCAATCCAATTAAATTTTTAAATAAAATCCAATTTGCTGCAATGTGATTGATTGGGACTATGAAGTGCTTCAAAAGATGCACAGCAGGATGGCAGAAAATGAGCACCATCTTTACAGCAACATTTAGCACAATAAAAACAAGCCTGCTTTCCCCTCCATAATCATCCCAAGTTATCTCAATCCATACACCACACTACAAACACCTCTGTCTCCCAGTGAGGTTCATCAGTATGCACCAGCTTATTACCCTATAAATCCAGCAAGCACAGAATGCATCACCAAACTGCAGTACATTGCAAGTCTAGTAATTGAATGTCTACTCAGAGGAGATTTGCTTTGTCCTAATATATCCTGGTAATGGGACAGAGAAGAGTCAAATAAAGGCAGGTTAGAACAGAATGATCTTTGAATTCAGTAATAAGGTCCCTGGTTTTTACATGTACCTCTAGAAGCTGTCTTTACTTCACTGACAGATGTGGCTGGATGGCAAAGATGACACAATTACCAGCTGCAAATCATCTAACCTGAAAAGAGGATTCTTTTCACTTTATGAGTTATCACCAACAGACATCGGCAGCACACACAGAATGATGGTGGCTACCAACACAACCAGGTCACACCCATGGGCTCTTCCATCCCACACCCCCTCTGACAAGTTGTACTGAGCATAACTATTACTTCTTTATTGCAGTTTGACTGCTACAGCACCAAGCCAGTACAACTGGCACCAGGCTGCTGTTCCTGCTCTTGAAAAGCTAACTGAGGAGATGCAGATACTTCACTAACTTCAGTAACACTCTTAGATATCCTTATTTTAATATTTTATATATCTTGCTTTACTTCAAGTTGTACAACCAAGATAAAAGTAACTGCAAGGCAATATCAGCTTCATTTAAAAGTGGAAGTGGTGATAAGGAAAAGCATGTTCCAATGAAAAACTAGAGAGTACCCAGAGCAAAGCTAGCAGGTGCTAAGAGGGAATGACAAGAAAATCCTAAAGTTTTATAATTGTAGATTATTTTCAAAGTGTCTAATGATACATTTGTGAGATGTTTTTCGTCATACTCTCTGATCAAAAATATCTTTTTCAAGGCTGACCATCCCCTTTATCCTGAGGCAGAAGAAACACTTGGAGAGAAGAGAGGGGGAAGGGAAAAAAAGCAAACCCTGAGGTGTTGCAACAATGGCAAACAATCCACTAACAAAAATAATACACACTTAATTTGTTGTCAATGAAAAGAGCACTATCTTCCCAAACCTCACTTTCTTTATTTGTTTGGGGTTTTTTTTGGGTTTTTTTATGGTGAGCTATTTATTAGGCAATGAGAAAAACGTGCAAACCAGACAGGCATGGAACGACATATGAACATCTAGATAAATGGAGTAGAATGAGAGGAGGAGATTTAGTGGTGGAACTCACTGACAGCAAAAGACTGCAAATAAAAATAGGAACGAACCAATCAGGGGGAAATATTTAAATGGACCTTATTTGCAAAATCGGGCCTTGAGTCATGGCCTATCCATAGGAACACAGGCAGTACTGGAATGCTGTCTTGCATCAAGGTTTTCTTCACAATGTGTGGTGTAAAAACAGCCCTTTTCATGTATTCCACCCTTATTCCAAAGGTGGCAGTGCACATAGCATTGCCCAGTGACACTACTGACCTGGCAGCAATGTCATGTAAGTAAATGCAAAGTCACCAAATTACTTCCCTGTACAGAGAAGAAGGGAAGAAAGACAAAATGTAGATTTGGACAGGCTTAAAAAATTGGTAAGTGAGGATGAATAGATTAGGCAATAACAGAATAAGTTCTCTGCTCCATTAAAGCACGCCAATCCACAGATGATTATTTCAAGCTGAAATATTCAAATAGCAGTTGGAAGCCATGGTAATATATTGGTTTTAGTATCAGCTACTGATTAAATTTCAGGAATATTGCACTATTTAGAAAGACTGCAAGATCTAACAATCAAAAGAGACAATGCTTCAATTCTTCTCACCCTAGCAGTCCAAGGGCAACTGATTTTATCACGGGAGGGAGGAATGTGACTATGTGCCTGAGGGAATGGTCCAAGATAGAACAGAATATTTCTTTCAAAATCACATGAGCTAAAGAGTAACAGAAGATGAGATATTTTAGCTTAAACAGATATCTGCAAATTAGTGAACTGAATTTAATGTAGTTTAAAGTGTTGTTAGAGCTCCAAAGATAAAGCCACCATAGACTGATACAGCTTTGTATGTATTCAGTATTTCTGATCTCCCCAAGATAGAAGTCAGGCACAAGCATACATATATGTATGACTTTTCTTATTCAAACACTGGCTCAATATTGGAGCAGAATGCCAAATTGGATTATAATTTCTTTCAGTATCAATAGCAGCTTTTGAAAACCAAATTATTGTTCTAAGTTTTAACTCTCCAGCAGAGCTACCCTTACTGTGTACCTTGCTGTTGCAATGGTATATTCTGCTGGCAGCAAACTGCCACAGCATTACTAAGCATGTGATTTGAAGCCATCACAGTTCATCAAGTCTTGTATTGAAACATTATTAATACCTGAATGGGTAAATTGTCATCACCAAGGCTTCTCTAGTTCATCTAATTCAAGCTCTGCTTATGCAGGGCTGGCAGTCATATATTTCATTTTAACAACCATTAGGGTGGATAAAAATAATAGACTGAGGGGACAAGCACATCAGCTGAATTCATAGGTATTCAGGAAGATTCTCCTCTTTCCAAGATTCATCTTTTCTCTCACAATGCTTGCACCTAATGATAAGAAAAACATTCCCTCTTTCATCAGGCCATAGAGAAAAATCCTTCTTTGAGTGCTTATAGCAAACCTTAAAAATCCTGTTTTCCTTTTAAGAGTAAGGCTTCTGCTGTGTACACTATTATAAAACACTGCATTATTGAAAATAAGTTGGCTTCTTGTTACAATATTCCAGATTTAGTGAACTACCAGGCCTCATCCTTTTATACCATAACTGCTCGCAACTGCTCAGAAGAAGACATAAAGCAGTGAAAATCTGGTACATAAAGTGTTCTATTTGTATCTGATGGGATGTTATTTAATTACTAGAAATATAAGAGAATTATGATTAAATTAGAATATTCTTCAGGGTGGGAATATCATACCATAGGGGAGATCATGTTTTACATCACAGTAAATCAGGATGCATTCTGTCATTTTGAATTAAAATTGATAGTCTTTTTATTAACTCCTATATCTCTCATAGCTCCAGGAGTTATTGCTGGTGTATCAATCTAGAAGTTTTATTAAAGGTGAAAGTGTGTGAATATTATAAATCTATTTTTTATTTCCAAAACATAATTAACTCGTTCCCCTGCTAAAAAATTTATCA
The DNA here is from genome assembly GCA_013397075.1 of Rhabdornis inornatus. Classification (NCBI taxonomy): domain Eukaryota; kingdom Metazoa; phylum Chordata; class Aves; order Passeriformes; family Rhabdornithidae; genus Rhabdornis; species Rhabdornis inornatus. Next base: position 2,025,527 of record VWZS01004141.1, on the reverse strand, counting down.
GAGAACTGCATGTAGAGAAAAGAGACTATACTGATGAAGAACAGATTCTTCTTTTGTATCATGTCAATGTACAAAGTAGTTCTGTTTCAATATGTTTCAGTCAGCAACAAACTCCCCTCTAAATTTTTTATAAAGTTCCTTTAAAAATTTTTAGTATTTTAAGGGGTGGGTGGAAGGGGAATCCCTCCACAGAGGAGGCAAAATTTCTTCCTTCCAAAATTGTGAAAGGCAAGGTAAACCACTATTATTCCATGTCTGACTTCACCATTCCAATTCTTTTCTGTCTCCTAAGCGATCACAGTACTGGTCTACTGATCAGGAAGGGGTTTATTGCACAATTATTTGCTCTGGCCTACATCCTTGGGCACAACATCTTCATTATCACGTTAATGTACGTTAAGATTTCAGTGCAGAAGAGATAATGCCAAAAACAGAGCAATCTAGATGGTTAATGACTTCTCCTTAATATGCAGGCTATGAATCTCTAGTGACAAACACTGATAATTCACTTAGGAGAAGTGTGACAAGATGTAGGATGATTTAAGTCCAATACAACAACACAAATTGTCTTTGCTGTTAATCATCCAGCATCTTAATGCCTTACCCATTTTCACACCGGTATTTCAGTAGCTCAGTGAGACTGGCTGCAGGCAACCAGCATTTGCAGTCATCCCAAATATCCTTCCCATGCTACAAATCTGTCTAAACACCCTCAACAAGAGATGTGCCTCCTCATATTAAAATATTTCAGTATTTCATTGATCTGATGTTTTAGACTCTGAGTAACAAAACCATGACAGACCAGAATACCACTAAAGCAAACTCCACAACAGGTTTTTCTGCCTAGTCTTTCAAGGAAAATGCCCACAGCAAAGCTAGCTTTCAACACCACTGACCATCTTTCATTTTGAAGTGTTAACTGAACAGACTTTTACAAATGAACACAGATTATCACTAATATCAAAAGACCCTCCACAGTATAATTACAATAGCTGTAGGTGTAAAACCAGCCTGCCACTCCAAATTCAGACTAGACTCCCTCCTTTTCAAAGGAACTTCATTTAGTACAAAAAAAATAACCAGACACATCTATTTCGAAAAACCAGTTTGAGTCTCTGCAAGGAGCAAAGGAAAATGCAGCACTTTCTGAAAACTTAGTTTTTTAAAACATTCTTTTCTATGACACATGAGATGAAAGCAATCATGTTCGCCAAACACCTTTTAAATTCTTGTCCTTGAACCTACAAAGACTCAGTACCATGAAAATTCTTCCGCAGTCACAATCCAAACTAAAATTCTGGTAGTACAAGGAATGTTTAGCGCCTGCTGGACCTTCTGTACCAATATGATGAAGCTACTGCCTTTGTCAGTTTGCTCTGATGAAGTTTGGTCCAATTTCTAGTGAAGGCCATTGTCTGTTGGCAGGACTTCACACAGCAATGTGCATGGGACTTCCCTGAGATGTGCACAGCATCCTACTGAAAACTGCAAAGCTCAGTCCTGCTGGAATGAGATCTGCCATCTCAAAGCTCAGCAACATAAACAAGACCATGTAGGAACTCCTTGCAATTGAATTTTGTTGAATAAATACACATTATTTGATTTCCAGTACCACAAACCTTATATATTTTATGAGGTAGAACGTTTTAAAAAGAGTAAAAAAAGAGGCATCTCTCCTGTCTAAGCAAAGAGGAATTACTCAAAGATTGGCATAGTATATTGATAGGATTATTTTCTCCTGAGATTTTTAAAATTCATCTGGCCTACAGCATAGTATCTTCAAAGTTCTCTATTTCTTTTTAGAACATCATCCATTCTAAAGCATATTTGTCCTGTAACCTGATATGTGCCCTCAAGCTAAGGAGTCAGAAAGTATTTCATCTAAAATATTCTTCTCAGTCATTTTTTCCTGCCAAATTGCACAATGTCTGGCTTTAGCATGACTCACACACCCAGCACTCTGCAGTCTGGGTTGTACTGTTGCTGCTAAGACAATTACAGAGCTGCAATATTTTGGATGGGACCATGCTAAGGTCAGGAAAGCAAACTTCTCTAGTGTTACACACTAGAACACACCTGCCTATGGCCTGAAGATTCCCATACCAAAAACAAAGGGTATTTTTTCTGTTTCCTTAACACAGTAGATGAGAAATTAAAGAGTTTTTGTGTTACAGGATTGTTGTCTTCAGGATGAAGAGATATCGACTGCATAACCCTCATATCTCTCTCACACAGATTATTTCATTTGGGGCATTTCCTGCTCCAAGTATCACCTCTCAATTGTTGCAAAACAACTTGCTTTTTCTCAGACTCCACTATAGTATAGGAAATTGAACAGACCTGGGAGATTAGGACATTAAAAATCTGAATAGGAAGATTTGTGTAATGTTAAATACTGATTTAAATGGCATAATTTAAACAGCCTAGTCAAAAAGAAGCTAAAAGAGATCAATCACCAACTGGATAGCAAAAACTTACTAATCAGCTATTCTTACTAAAGTAATGGTGGATGACAAGAGGCTTTGGCACCTATGGTTGTTTTTGTGTTCCTCCCCTATCCCATGGTGGGAAAACAACTTATCCCAGTGACATGACATTAATTCCTTCTGTTTCAATTTAGGCTTCACTCTATCTGTCCAAACACTGGTTCTGCAGCACCTTTTGAATGGCTTTCAAATTCCCCACTAGTTTAATAGAATTTGTCATCAGAAACCACAGAAACTCTTCTGATAACAGCTACACTGAGAGAAATGGGACAAGTTTTGAAGTTACAGAGAAATGGTGGAAGGGGAACTGAAGGTGACCATTCGTTTGGTCTTGTCACTTGTGGCCAATGTATTTATGCAACAATTAGCAGTAACCTGACTGCATGAGTGTTGGGTTTTGAGTTATGTGGAGAGTTCAAAACATTCCCTCATGTCCACCTGAATGAAAAAATTCTGTACTGAAGGACAAACAATATCATCTGTTTAGTTTAAAATCCTCCCATTTCCCTCAACTACCATCCTATATGTTTGCAAGTAATAGAAAGATGAGTAGCTTCTTAATTCAAAGAATTTAGGATGGAGGAGATCTATTCTCTGCACATAGAAATAAGGGAGAGTGTTTGGACACATGTCATCTGAGGACCAAAACTTCTCTGAAAATTCTCAATCTGAGATACTGCTACCCTCAGATGCCACATGGAAAACCAGGGAGCCACAACTGGCTTACATAAAGATGATAAAGGCAATAACCATTAATAAATAAATGACAATGTAAAATGTAGCAATACATCGTACCAAATGTGAAAGCTTAGATTTGCATGTTTTGTTTGAAAAGTAGGGATATCTAAGAAATACTTAAGAGCTAAATTGCAGTCATTATTTACAAGAAAGGCAACAGATTCTCCTTTTCCACCCAGTGCCTAAGCCAAGAAAATCCCCACACTCTAGGGCATATCCTCAGCTTCAGTAAGTTAAACTAGCTACGGGGGCACAGACATAGATTTAAAATAATTTTAATTTTTCCCCATTGAGAATTTTGAATCCTCAAAACTCATGTCTGTACCCATTACGAAGAAGCTTCCCACCAGTGCTCTCTGGAGCATGCATAGCACAAAATATGCAAATAACATTTAGTTCCTAAAGTTCTTTCAGCCCATAGGTGACTTCTGCAAAGGAGGCAGGAGTGTGCAGGGCTTTCTTGAGGTTTTTGAAAGAGCTTCCAGTCAACTGAGGAAGCAAAACTGGTCTAAATGAATTGCAAGAGGACCCCGATGGGACTGATACAGCATCCCTGCTGATCCCCCCTGACTGGGAAAGAAGAACATCTGCACAAAGAGTGTCTAAATCCATACAAACAGGACTTAACTTTCTGAGAGACCAAAGCATTGAGTTTTGCAGACAGCAAAGTGAAGTCCCTGAGGCTCACAGAGAAAGCAATAACTCATGCACATGAAAGTCTCCTCTGCCTCTGGACCAGAAGAACACCAGAGAGCCTCTCGCTCCTCTCAGGGCTTGTGGAAAACGCCATTGCTCCTGAATGAGCAGCAGCTCTTCCTCTTTTTAATTGCTGGCATTTGTTAGCATGGTTACGAGAGCTGTATTTGACCGCACGGTTTTAAATTGCTACGATTTTTCGTTTGAAAAATAGCACTGTAATGTTTCCCAAGAGCTGCAAAAAATAGAGCTCAAATTTTAAACGAAAGTCAACTTCGTGGATTTCTTCAGTATTTCCCTCACATAACAATTAAAGTGAAGCAGAAAGCTGCTTGCGTCTTTAAGCAAACTGCTGCGGGGGAGGAAGGGAAGAGGAAATCATGTAAACACTCTTTAAATGTTAATTCCAGAGTTTAATTGTAGCTCACTGCAAGCCTATTAAACCCTGACTAAGTGCACCTGACAGACTGACAACAGCATAATGCTAATGCATGCCAGTGAAGAGCAGTAATTAGCTTCTTTAAAAGGGTGAGATTTGGGGGAAACTGCTCACAGAACAAAAGAAAATGGGGGGAGGGAGAAGGAAAGGAACGAGAAGTTTTTCCCGTTCTACCTTTCTGCATCTTATGTAAATCTCTGCAGAACTCAGGCAACTCTCAGAACTGTGCTCTGAAAGCTTATGAAATGGCAAAAAGATCTCAAGACTACTGGGGATAAGGGCTGTTTAGGTTTTATATCATGATTTTTTGCATGGACTATGTGACAAACTAAGGTAACAGTGAAAGTGATGTTAAAAAAAGACCCAGAAAGAGGGTGACTGACTAGTCTGACATTTATGCCAACTCTAGAGCACTGGAAACTTACTTATCTTCTACAGAGTAGTCTTTCTCTCTTTCTTTCTTGATAAATATCAACAGACAGAACTCCTTCAGCAGAATGGGAGAGAAGCAGAACTGGTTCCTGTCAATCAATTAACATCTCATAGGAGGTCATCTCCTTTCTCTGAGTAGTTACATTATATTTAATTGGACATTCAACTTAAAAGCCAGTAACTGTGCTTTATAGTACAAGCTGATTGGTTTAATTCTAACCAAAGATCAGATCCCTTCTCCAAGAAAAGGCTCCAGAGGATTAGAGTATCAAAAAATTTAGAGGGTTAAGCGTAGCTTTTTTAAACTACACAGAATTATCTCTTGTTACCTGTACATTGCATCCAGTCTACTGTAACATTGAAAATGTGACAGGTTCCAGAAGGAGTCTGAGCTAATCTTGTTAAATTGTACATTTTATTCAAACTTTTCACTCTATGTTTTTATTTCAAAACATGAATGGAGAATTTCATATTATATGTATTTCTTTCAGACAGGCCATTCCAGCCTCCTTCCTATTGGATACACTCTCAGGATGTTTAACAATAACTAACAAATAATCCTATAAAAATCCACACCACTTCCAAAATTCCAAGCACAAGAACTATTCTTGGTCCTAAGACTGTTTAAGGCTACAACAATTCAATTCCTTCTCAAATCAGTATATGAGTGGTCTAAGAAAGGCGTCATCCTGTTTTGACAAAAAGCTGTAACAAATCTGTGGTAGTGAAGAAACTCCAAAAAATCAACAAGCTGAGACCAATGAGAATATAACTTATCTTCCATTTACAGCAAACATTTTGTTAAGACCCAGGAGTGCATTTATGAAAAGCAGTTCTGATATCTGAAACCACAATAAACTGATTTCCCACTGCAGGGACATTTTTGTGCATTTGCTCTTCCTTATTTAGCTACCTTAGTGGAATAAACTTAAACCATATTTAAACTAAAGAAATTAGACTTCATGAACATTGCTACTTTTATTAACCTTGCTCAGAGTTCTTGCACATATCAAAGCAAACTGCCAATGAAACTTCAGTATCTCAGGTTATCACTCTTCTAAACCATTGTCTTTTCCCTGGCCCTGAGGTTCAGAAGCAGAATGAAAGCAACTAGCTTGCATTTCCTTGGAAGAGTATTTTGTGCATTTTGTGCAGGTGGGAGACCTGTCTCTTAAATGGCTGCCCCAGGAAAGGGGGCAAGTCCAAGAATTAAAGTGCCTTAGTAGCAATAACTGCACAAGCTGTTCCATTGGCTCCATGCTTGTTCAACCTTGTGAAAGAACAGGAGGCAGCAGAACCCTGAGAGATTAAAAGTAGTAAGGAAATAAACATCTAGATTGTGTCCTACAAGAGGGGATAATGAAAGCTCATGAGGAGGGCTTTCTGTTTTTTTTTCCAATATCCCACTCTACCGGTTACAATTTTTTCAGTTCACTGTAGGATACAAATTCCACATTGGAACATCAGTTTCTTAATCTGAGAATCCTTACATCAGTGGATAATACACTAGTAGTTTTCTATGAGATGTACTGCACACTGAAACACACTGAGATTTTGCCTCTCTCTCTGGTTGGTGGTAAAGCACATATGTAAGCAGGAATCAGAGGACTTAGCCTGCCTTTAGTTGTTGTAAGGAAATTTCCTCTAGAACTGATGCTTTTACTGTTGGACTCATATTGTGTCTCTAATGAGGCACTAAAAATTGGAAGCTTTTGTTCACAGCCACCTCTGTCCCTGAATCTGGATCTCTTCCACCATCTCATATACCTTGCAGGGGGCTTTGGTAATTCTTTTGATCATGCCAACTTCCTCACTGTGTTACCATGTGTCCATGGTAGAGCAGCCACTTCGCAGGCCTGGGGTTTCTCTCTCAGCTTTCTCAGTTATCACTTGAGCCACGTGGCAAGTTGGCAGAAAGGTGAGACATTGAGCCTTAGGAGAACCTCTCAGTGTCAGGTGCTCTTTGGCATCGGTCACCTTCCTAACAAAAGTGTTCCTCATGGAACTGAAAGGCTCCCTTAGAAACAGGTAGAGAAAATGCAAGTGGGATAGCAAGGCTGCCCACTGATGTTTTTGTCTCTTGCCATTATTCTAGACATGGTTGCCATAATCCTCTCCAGACAGCAGCATTCAGTGCCCCATCTGAAGAGCCAGTATCCAGCTTCTATCTGTCACAGCTAGAGGGTCTGATCTGCAGGGGCACCTCATAAATCCAAATAGGATCTCTGCAGTAGGTTACAGATCACCATAGCAGACACAGCCCTCCTGCCACATTTGTGAACACAACTCCTGATCAAGTCAGCTGACTTTCACCCACCATGTGCTGTACTCTCACTCAAAGCACCAAGCTGAGAAGTCTCACAATCTCTCATTTTCTATTTTATTTTCCCATGACACCTGGGAGGACAGCCAGAGAAATGTAGCCAAATTACTAGAACTGTACAGGAATAGCACTGAGGAGTATTGCAGTTCTCCAAAACATGTCTAAGGACAACATGTTACAGTTTTCTGAGCAAGAAGAACTTTGTGCATGAAAGGCTTTGTCTTTTCTCTTCCTCTTGAAGAATTTCCCCATTTCCTTTTAAATAAGAACACCCCTTTAAATAAGCTATGACTTCTAGCCTTAGTCTTGGAATGAGACAAATCGCTTGTCTGGTTTTCCTATGTACACCACATATTTATTCAACTTTGTACTTTAGAGACCAAGGAAGAATACCATTAAAAAGAAAAAATGTACCAGTCTGAAAATGAAGGCTATTATCTGTTTTAAGCATGAGATTTGATTTCTGATATCACAAAGTATGATATCCTCTGGGGACAACAGACAAGGTGCTGATGAGAACATAGTCAGTTTGGGGAAAAATGTCTTCTAGAATTTTTTTAATGAGCTCTGCCTTTTAAAAAATATCTTTATAATGCTCTGGTGCAATTTGCAGACAATACTAAATCAGAAAGAGCTGTGAATATCAGTCAGAGCTGAGAAATGTTAGTGACAGAGCCAGAGGCACTAGTGGGCAGAAAATGACAGCATGAGTTTCAATTTAGAAAAAATGCACATTAAAAACACCTAGGGACATAGAAATCAACGTATGGCTGGCTATTCACTGAGTGGAAGAAATCTAGAAAATACAACAAAAGAGAAGTGTGGGTGACAGAAACTCCCACGTTGCAGAAATACCAAAAAACAACACAGGGTTAGTGCAGTTGCAGACTAAAATCCATGAAGACAATGCATTTCAGAAATTATAATTGCCTGACCTTTGGCCAGTTTTTTGGCACGAACACACTACAAAGAATTAATTCAGTGCAGGAAATAATGTTAGCTGTAAGACTGACAAATTGCAGCCTGTTATGAAAAGACCAGCAGAATAGATTAGAGCATGGACAAAATGATTTATGATTGAAAATTTATATAATTAAATATTTATCAACCTGGGTAGCTGAAAATGGAGACAGGATGGGAAGACATAACAGTCTGAAAGGGTATTAACAATGAAAAGAGAAAATGAATTACACACTCCCATGCTGGCATGTGGGATTGGGTTCTAGTATAAGTTAAATACTGAACCCTAGGCTGTTACTCAGTGAGACAAAGAATGTCTCATTCCTTGAACTCCCACCTCATTTCCCAAAAATCATTTAACGCCTTCAGCCCTGCCCTGAGCTATTTCACTCTCCCTCATCTCTTTGCTCCCAAATTCCCACAGCTTGACACCATCTCTATGGTCTGGGATGGGGTGGAGGGTTAGATCCTTCCCACTCAAATTTTGCCCTGTTGAAACTGCAGAGCAAACTTCTGTAAGGGCACTTCAGTCCTGTCCAGATGGGATAAGTCTCTCCATAACCAAATGCAAGAAGGACATGAATATTTTCCTATCTCCAAAAGATGACCCATCAGAGCAGAGTGCCTGATTATGAGAGAAGGTCTCACCTGTAGATGAGAGAAGGCAGCTGCGGCCATGTCATGTGAAACCCCTGTGACAGGACAACTTACAGCAGATTACTCAGTGTTGTGCACACTGCCCAAAAGGCAGTGCAAATATAGCACAATTACATACTTCTACCTCCTCTGTGAAACTTTTAACCAACTCGTGGAAAAACTAGGAAAGTTAACCATGCTATGAAAACTTCATCAGACATGTCATTAAATGTACCAAGGCTGCTCAACTTGAGTTCTTCTGATATTACACTCCAATATTTCGAATTTTCAATCCTTCTCACACTTAGTGCTTTTCTGTGATAATTCAGATGTATGTTCTCAAGGTATGAGATATATGACAATAGCTTTCTAGGCTTCAGCTGAGAATCCCCTGCATTTACACATATATCTTGGAAATGTCCTAAAAGAATTAAGTTTATTGAAGAATCTATCCAGGGCTGATAATATTTGCTCAAGATTTACAAAAATTTCTGGAAAACTTATATTCAATATCTGAGAAAACTGACAAGTGATGAAGCTATCTTCAGAAGGAGAGGAGATTGCTTTTTCATATAAGAATTACAAAAATCCTTGCACTACTCCAAGAATTCTCATAATGTTCACAATTGCAAATAACAAGTCCTCTAATGATATATAAAGTACTTTTGATTATCTTGCTCACCATATATGGCCTGAATAATGCCCCAGATTGTCATTTCCATTTTTTAAAGGCTCCCCACAGACATATCCCTTGGCCATCTGTTCTCTGGACCTGCTGTAAATGGATGTCTGCACCATGCCCGACCTGCTGAGACAGACAGCTACCCCTGGCTTCATGGCACTGCACTTGCCTCCCAAGAAGGAATTAATGACTGGGAGCTGTCACAGAAAGCTATAAAATTGTGAATAATACCAAGAAAGCAAGCAGGAAATTAATATTTACTATTTCCCATCATACAAGACACATAGGCAAATCAATGTTATTGTGAGGCAGCTTGCTAAAACAAGCTAAAGAATATACAAAACAAGAACATTTTAAAGCCCCTTATTCACATAGCACCAAGACCCAAAACACACATCGATCCAAAATGGAAGAGGAATAACTAATGGAAAACACATCCAACAACATCCATAAAAATTATTCATGTGCAGCTTCTGATTTGAGATACCCCAAAAGTACTTCCCAGAAGCAAGAAAAATACCCCAAAGACAGGTTTTTACGTATGTGTAATGTTTCTTACCTTCACAAGTTGCTGTAACAAGCAGGATGCTGAGCAAGAAGAACTTTTAACCAAACCCAGGATCCCAGCAATTATATTTTGTTTTCAAAATTCTATACTTCAGAATGAAATATATTAACTATCACTCCATCACCTCTCCTTCTGTGTCCTAGGAGTTAAAGTGCTTTACTGTACAGTTACAAAAGTACCAATCACTAAACAGAACCACTGTATTTAGCCTATTTTGGAACAATTTTACTGATAGTATTTGACTGATCCAAAAATAACATCAAGGAGCTCTTTCCTAGTCACACAGGCCACACCAATTACATTGTCCACACCTGAATTCCCAGCTGAATCCAACTGACAACTACATTACTATTTCCAGACTTTCTCTACCTCTTGTTTCTTGGATTTTGAGAGCATCTTAGTTCTCTTTTGGTGCCACTTCTCTCTTTTCTTTAGCATCTGAACCCTTTCCACATTTAAGAATTTGTCTTTTGTTTAAGTTGAATACCTTGAAATTACCCATTTTCAAGTTAAATCATCTCCTCCTTATGCTTTCAGCCTAGTGTTCCTATGCTTTAAAGAAATTTGGCCACCCGAAAAATCAGACTACTGAGGCTAAGAAGTGAAAAGAATATTAATTCAGCAGAAAATATCATCCTATAAATCTAGTTGTCGCTTGATAAAAATCATCTGGGGAAAAAAAGAGCTGAAAACATCTTACTTTTTTCTAGAAATACAAAGATTAATCCAAAGGATAATACCTAGAGCAATTTACGAATTAGTATTATGTCAATCTACAGTCAGGAATTCTTTTTGAAGAATACAATTTTTGTTAATTGCCTTTTAAAAATTACTGTACATGTACTAATTATTAATGAATGTGCATTACTAAGTTATATTAAAATGACAACACAATCTTTAAAACAAGGTCAAATTCTTGCCTACTACTAAAATTATATTTTGCTTCACATACAGAGCTGTAAGAAAAAATTCTAAATTATGTGTTCCCATTAGCTGCAGATGCTGATAGATTAGCACTATCAAAACAAGAAATAAAGATGTCAGTGTTGCTAGACAACCACTTCTCTTTTTAACCCTACCAATGACGCAAGCTGTAAGAGAAGAGAGAAAAATTTGCTGTCATGCTTTAGGAACCTCTGCAGTTATACTTATGATGAGACTATTATCTCTAGTTTTTTTTAAATATAAAAACAAATACTTGTGGTCAGCTTAAGTGACACCTCAGATTTGGCACTTACTGATAAAAATGTTACACATAACATTTCTGTGCTGTAGCAATTTTATTTTGGTATTAAACTGATAGAAACACCAATTAAAAAGTATGGGGCTTAAAAGTCAGTTTATTAAAACACATGTATGGGACTTGAAAACATGTATTCTGTATCTACCTGGACTATTTCTGATTATCTAGCTGATAGTAAACTACTGGTTTTGCTAGTAGCTTCTCTTAGTAGATAAGGAAGCATGACGAATTCATAAGTAAACAGAAATCCTGATGTTCTCCTAGGTCATCATATCTATTTCTAGCTCCCCTAATAAAAACCCTGTAAATGGAGAAACTGAATATTCAAGAGAGGAGGAATGTTAAAATTCCATTATAATAATTATTTTGACTCATTCCTGCTTGGGAGAAATTGCTACTGGTACTATATACAGTGTAATCATTTAAACAGTGGTAAATATATTGAGTAAACAGAGGATCAGCTCTGGAGAAAATGTTATATATGATATATTACCACAAGAGATTGAAGTGCAGGTATTTTTTTCTGCAGTATAGCTTTTTATATATCACTAAAATATATCTAGAATTTTCATTTCTGCTCCAGACTCTATCAGCAGAGACATGTCCAAAAAAGGTGTCCTAGATCACTAAACTTGTCTCCCTACCCCTCTTCCAGATCTACATTGATCAATAACTGTAGGCATTGAAGAAAATGTACTAACACTCCTTCTGTCCCGCACAATAAAAATAATTATTTAGGTAGCTCAAATGCTAATGTGGCCCAAACAAACTTTTAAAAACAGATTAAGCAAAGTATTCAAAATCAAGTGATGCAGCAAATGTCTCACCAAGCTTGAGAAATTCTGTATTTCAGCCATTTCTGGTGGGAATAGAAAATGTTTTACACCTTTGAGTAAATGTGAGGGCAGAAAGTATAGCAAAAAATTGGTTGAAAGTCAGACAGCAATTTGCAATATACTTTAAAGTGATAATAGGGAAATCCCACTCAAACCCCCCATTATTGTAGATTCTTGTTCTGGTTGGAACAATCTAGTTAGAAAGAGGCACAAAAGCAAAAGGATGATTGTTGGAACCCTGAAGCCTGGGAGTTTTGAAGTTTCTGTGGTTTCTGGTACTGACCCCCAAAAGAACACTGCTTTTGAACTGAGGCCTTGGAGAAAGCTTCCAAATCTGAGTGATGGAGTTAAAATCACTGGTGTAGTGTAGTTTGTGTAGAAGTCTGTAATGTCACACGGTGAAGGGTTTGGATTTGAGATTTTGGAATATAGTAATAGGTGTGGGACAAGACGGAGGTTCTTGGGCATTGGTTCCTCTTCCCTCTTGTTCCTTTTTCTTCTTGATTTTAGGTAGAAGGGTTTTTGGATGGGAGAGTTAACACCGCAGTGTGGGTCACGGGTGTTTGGTCATTGGGTCAGAAGTATAAATAATATAGATGTTAGTTTTTAATTGGATAGTTAGGCCTCAAAAGACCTTGTAACTAGCTAGATACACCTCCATTTCCTTGCTTTTAGCTTGTTAGCTAGAGGTTCTGAAGAACTCTCTGTACTGTAGATAAGAATTAAAAAACAACCGAGTCCAAACACAAAAATCCGTTTCTTGAGTTTCAATCCTGACTCTAAGTGAAGGCAGAAGAAAAAAGAAGATAGCCACTAATACATGGTGCCACTAATAAGGTGGAACCACTAACAGATGATGAGATCAATATCAGAGAAGGTTCTGATGTCTCAGACGAGCAGCTGAAGAGCCCAGCACCCAGCTATGCTCAGCTAAGTAGTAAAGACAACAGTTTGGCTTTTTCAGCTGCATTAGGTCTCTGAGCAGGGGCAAGTAGCAATACAGAGGGACTCAGAGCAGTAATAAAAAGATGGAAATAAAATACTCCTGAAGGGTTCTTAGTCTCCTCCACCCCAGCATTTGGTGGATGTGGAGTGCACGTTCCAGAATAATGTGCAAAAGGGAAGATGAAAAACAGTGTTACATGGAGCCTATGAAAAAATGTAGACTCTATGCTTGTATTTTGTCTTGCACGTATCTTTTTCCCAGTCCATTTTTGCATTGAGACTGGATTAATTTGGTGCAGGCCAAGTCATTCAAGCAAGATTTTATCATCTTGCTGCTCATCTGTCTCAGGAAAATACTGAACATTTACCTCTCCTGCTGCAGTATGTGAAATGACCTCAATAAACACTTTAGAAAAATAGATAAAAGTACATTTTCATCTTGAAACTGGCCAAGCAAATTCAATTCTGCATAGATCATGTTTATTAGACACAGGGAAACTGATAGCCTGTGGGTTTAATCTATGGAATTATGCACACTCAAACATGCATCTCAGACAGGAAAGCAACTCAGCCAGGGTTCACAGTGAGATTTGCAAGTGCAGATTTTAAAGTTCTATGCTTGTATCTTCTTCTATAATATCAGTGAAAAAAAATGTTTTCAAATTATAATCCAAAAATCTATCAGTTTTATTGCAGTTTCCAGGCCATATTCCAGAGCTGTGGAAGCTTTTTCACAAGATCAGCTAGTTGGGTTTCAGCTTTCCCTTTTTGAAGAGATACATGCCCCATACTAATGAGTATATCAACATTTTAAAATTTCATCCACTGACACAGGCATACTAAAAAGAGAGGTAAGCAGAATTTTGTAATAAAATATTTCCTCTATTAAATTTCCAGGGTTATTTTTCCTTGTGGAAATAGAAGTGAAGTTTTTATTTCTCAGCAGGTGATTCTGAGATGCTTGTTCTTCACCTATATTCTGGAGCTGTGAGGTCACTGGAAGCATTGCCAACATCTTTAATAAAAGCAGGTTGTCACCTTTCATGTTTAAACTGATGTAATAGTGATAGCTAATAAGAGTCATTTATTCAACTGCATGACTGGAACATGAACATTATAGCCTGTAGAAGGCTTAATCTCCTAAACATCAGATAAAATCTTCTCACATATAAATTGCCCTTTCAGTTTGAAGAAAGGATTTGGGTCTTGATTACTTACCTCAGTATTTTTCATAAATCACAAAGGAAAAATCATTGCCAAAAAAAAATTCCCAGATAACAGGAAGATTCAAAGCAGTTTATATATATATATTTTAACACCATATGTGAAAAAAAGCAAATTTCCTTTAAATTTTTAAAAATCCATATTCAGATGTTTTATGCTGTTTTGCTGATGAAATGGAATCTATACATTGTTGTGAAACAAAAAAAATGGTAGCTGACCCTTAGATATTTCAGAAAAATCTTTCATTCATAAAACAGATTTTGAAACAAAAAGAAATTGATAAATAAGCAAACCAAAACTACTGATATTTGCTGATATTATTAAAAATGAATTGAGCATTCAGGTATTTGAAAAGCAGAAGACACCAAAAGAGAAATAATGTGATGGGGATTCTTGAAACCACTGATTCAAATGGGGCAAGAATATTGAAGCAGAAAAAAAAATGACAAAAACCTCCCAGCCAAACTTGCTAATCAGTTAATTGAGAAATACTCACAGAGGAAACAAATTATTCCTTCTAATCAAACATCATTTGCAGAAGAAATGAAATCACATTTAACTGAAAAATGGCACAGAACCAGGTGAACAAAAAGATAAATTTGAGATAATTGAAAAGATAACTGCAAAGTCAGGGAACAGAGCACAGATTTGAGGTCTAATCAGTTTCTTGGATGTTTTGAAGCATGGAAGAGTTGGTTCAACTAATTAACATGCTAAGGTGGGGTACATGGAGACTAAGATTGGTAAATTTTATACCAATGTATTTTAAAGTTTCACATATTTTACATTCATACAGGTCCTACTTGGAAAACTAGCAATATTTATTGCACAGGAAAATAAGACCATATTCCCTCCTTTTCTTTAGAAAGACTGTGTCTTTGAAGTCTCAAATGCTGATATTGTAAAATAAATATTAATGACATGTTTCATTTACAAAACAAATTTTCTTTTAAGTAAACAGATGAAAACTTTTGTTGTATGCTGGAGAAATATTAGCTGGTTGGGGAATAAAAAAATAATAATTATAAAAATCCCAAACCAACCTACCAACCAAAACCACAAAATAAAAAGAAAGGACCCAACCAACACCTCAAGCCCAGTTTATTTGGGCTTTTTGAGAAAGCCCTGGATCAAAGAACCTCTCCTGATTTATACTTTCTAACTTCAAAGCCTCTCCTAATATACATTTTCTGACCAGAAACTGTGAAATAATTGTTAATGCAGATGGACTGAATCTGGAATTCAATGAAACAAGGTATCAGTCAAAGAAAAGGAATGAAAAGGAAAAGCAATAAATTTTCCAAAAGTCTACACTGGAAAAGATTACCCACGCAAGATGTTTAATTAACTTCTTTTATTAAGTAAATTTACTTAATAAAGTAAACTATTCTCAGCTACTGTGTATGTCCTGTTCCCATGGGATGTTGATTCCTGTGCACAGAGTGAGCACAAACAGGACAGCAGCTTAGTGGCTGGGGCTGTAGCCTGTCTGTCTGTCTGTCTGTCTGTCCCTGGAGAGCAGCACAGCCCAAATTCATCAGGACAGCTACAGCCCAGTCTTGCAAACTGGGACATGTTCAGCAGCTCTAAGCACAGATATTTCTGGTGGCAAAATTAAAAGTAGCACTAATAAAGGCTTCTTAGCAGCCATGGGCTTTGTCTATGGCTAATAAGAGAAGGTTTGGTTCAAGTGGTTCCCTGGGTGTAGCTCTTCCTATACATCTGTTCTGAATCTGCTGTCCATTCCCTGCAAATAAAAGGCCTGCTGACAACTGATCTTATCATCTTGGATAGCAATATCTTCTCAGCCATAAACCAGTCAGATTAATAACTATTATTTCTGGGTTATGTGCAAAATTAAAAATATTACAAATCTAGCACATGGACCTGTTGCAGCAAGCCCAGAGGAGACCACAGAGATGATAAGAGGCTGGAGCATCTCCCCTGTGAAGGGAGGCTGAGAGAGTTGGGTCAGCATGGAGAAAAGGAGGCTCCAAAGAGACCTTATTGCAGCCTTCCAGTACTTAAGAGCTGTTGGATCTCAGGAATCTGGAGTTTTTGAGCTTTCTGTGCTTCCAGGCACAGACGCCCTGGAAAACACTGCTCTGGACCTGAAACCTTGGAGAAGACTTGTAAATATGAATAATGAGTTAGAAATCACAAATGTGTAGTGGGTTAGATGTGTGTATTTTCACTGGGTGATGGGTTTTAAATTTGAGGTTTTTATAGTATAAAAATGGTGGTTATGGGACAAGATGGAGAATTTTGGGTGGTGTCTTTTCTTTGTTCATCTTCTTCCTTCTTCACAGAACTTAGGTAGTGACCCTTGGATCGGTCAGTCAAAAGTCACTCTAAGGGTCATGGGAATCTATTATTGGGTCAAAAGAATAAATAATATAGGTGTTAAACCTCTATTGGTTTGTTTAGCTTTAAAAGGCCTTGAAGCAGGCTCAGCTGGAGCCATTTTTCCTACTTCTAGCAAGGAGCTGGAGGTGCTGTCGCATGTTCTGTAATTTTGATAAGATATAATAAACATTCAAGTCCAAACACGAGAAACCGTCTCAATGGCCTTTCTAATAATCCTGGCTCCAAACAAAAACAGACAAGACTGATGACAAACCACTAATTAGTGGTGCAAAGCTCAGCACACTCCTACAAAGAGCAGCTTACGTTAAAGAGAGAGAGGGACTTTTTACATGTGCAGATGGTGATAGGACAAGGGGGAATGGTTTTAAACTAAAAGATGAGGGATATAGATTGGAAGTAAGGAAGAAAATCTTTACTCATATGGTGTTGAGGCACTGATGAGGCCCCAGCTCTGGAAGGGTTCAATTCCAGGTTGGATGGGACTCTGAGAGCAGCCTGACCTAGTGGAAGGTGTCCCTGCCCATGGCTGGGGGGCTGGAAGTAGACGATCACTTTAAGGTCCCTTGCAACCTGAAACATTCTATGATTCTATCATTCTACGGTCTGGAAAGAGCTCCAGGCTGGCCAGACAGAAGGACTCCTCAAGTAGTTCCCAAAGCTGGATGGAAGTCCAAAGTTACTCAGTTTTAGCTACTGCTTCCTCCTAACCAGAACAGTAAGAGGAAATGGGAAATACACGCCTCCACTGCAAGCCTTGGATGTAAGAATAGCTCCGTATAACATCAGTATCATAATTATTTTTCCACTACTTGAACTATTTTGGAAAGAGAATACAAGTTGTTGCAGAAATAGCAGACAGATGTTTGGGTTAAACTTCTAAGACACCAGGGCTTATGTAAGTTATCAGAATTTACTTTTACAGTTTATTTTTCTGATCTTTATTTGTATAATCACCTCAGTGTGTGAAGGACAAGGACAAGACAGAATTCAAACTGCTGGATGCCACACCTGGGACAAGTTAATAATTGCTTTCTTCAATTTTAACTGTTATATCAATACCAATGAAAAGATGCATTTTAAAAATTTTATCAACAATGTCCTAAGCATGGATGTTCAGATTTCAAGTTCTGCTGATATCAAAATTAGCATATGATCTGAGAAAACTCTTAAGGTTACTCCTTTTAGGGAAATTACCTAGATTATTTATTTTTAAACCTTAAAATCTTACCATAGTTATTAAAACACTGACTACAACTTCTGCATTGAAAAAAAATAGATGCAAACTTACTCAGCAGTCAAGTGAAAATATTTCTCTCAAGCACTCAAATATGCATGACAGGAATACAGCTGCACTTAAGTATCTCTCACCATTCAATTAGGTAATTAAAAGAAACAGCCATGGTTTGTCTAACAGATGTACAGGTCTGGTCTTCAGGAGGCTGGAAAGACTCACACTACCATGTCTTCTAGGTCAAATTTGTGAAAATTAAAAATGGCATCCAAACGTCATAATTGGGCAAGGCTTAGAAACAGCACACTCAGAACTGTCACCATTAATCCAGCTGTCGCCCTCTTTACACCTCTCTCCCTTTCTGCCATTATATAGAATTATATTCCCGATACTACAAACCATTTCTGACCAATATGTGCAACAGTCGAGCATGAAGCCTTTCAACAAGACTTCCCAATTCACAGTAAAAATAGATGCATTGCACTTGATTTAGAGTTAATTGCATGAACTATTATCAATTTTTGCTGTTACTCGTATTTTTAATCGGGTCACAGACTATTATACTACACTTTAGAGGAAAAAATATTAGAAAGACAGAAAAAAGTTTTCCTCCAAATTCTCCGTCATGAGACTCTTTTTCGACTTTACCAAATTCTAATCAGCTTGACCATGACTTTCTAGGCTGAGCACTTTCCTGATACAGAATTAGACTTCTGTGTGTTCATGCATGTTCATATGCAAGAGGGGAAAACAGGAAAATACAGTTTTGCCTTTTAAAAAGTAATATTATGACTTTGACACAAACCTAGTCTAGCAGACCCATCATGCATTCCTGAGTAGTGGTTTTGCTTTGATTAATGACCCCATAAGCATTAACCTTCTATGAACCTTACAGCTTTCCAGTTAACACAGCTCAGTTTAGGTTTGCAAGTGAACTTTCCTGAGGAAGTTTTTTTTCCTATTTATTAGTGTCAGGTAGGACTTATTACCATATAAATAAAACCTAGAAGAAAATGAATTATTCTAATTAGATAATTCATTAATCCATTTAGATTGTTCTTGAAAGATATTTTAGGAGCATGTGCAAAGAAGTCTTCTCCTTACATACAAGTTTATTCAAGCTTAGAAACAAACTGGTGAATTTGCAATGAATAAAATATGAAATTATTTTGACATAAATATCAATTAAAAATTATGTAAAATATTACATACAAATTTGATTTATAAAAAAATTAAGAATGAGGCAGCATTTCTTCTCATAGTACCACAGTATAAATAAACCAGAGTCAATTTATATAATAGGCCCTTAGGGAACGATTACAGAGAGGGGCTTCTGGAGGAAAATTGAGACAGCTTTACATAGCATCAGGACAGAATATAAGCACCTATATCTCTGCACTGGAACTAGAGGCACAAAAAGAACCGGTACTTGTGTTCTAGAAGAATAAATATGGCTTCAATAATATGTAATCTTCAGGAGAAAGCAGATGGACTTAGGAGTAAATCCATAATTTAAAAGGGTAAATTATTTCAAAATACTATTTTACCCTAAAACCAAAAAACCTTGTATCACTGTGACTTCAGTACATCTATTCGGTAAGCTTGAAAAAAATTCACTCCTCTTTGAATACATAAAACCAATTCTAAGATATCCCATACTTCAAGCAGATCTTTCTCAGTCCTATGCTTCCTGCTCAAAAATCGGATTTTAAGCAGGCAAAACCAGAATCATCTGGAAGTAAAAATTTTCCCTGAAATTTTACTTGCATTGAAAAGGATAACCCTTGAGCCTGATGCCACAGTGACTGGGCTATGCTGTCACTATGATGCCTAATGTATCCAATAGGAAGGCAGGAAATCTTTAAAAGGCTGAGCCACTGGAGGGATGGAGGAAGGGGCAGAGAGAGTCAACAGAAAATAAATGAAGGACAGACAAGAAAACCAATGTGAACTTTACTAAGATTTTAAAACAAAGTCATAGATAAGTTTCTTTATCATTACAAAGGATAGTTTACTCAGGAATAACAGCAAGCTCTAAAGCACTCCTAGTGTTGTAAAAATAGAGTATCTCTTTCTGCTGGTTGCCCTATTTCTGGATTTTTTTTTTTTTAACCAAACCCAATAGTTCTGTATCGCTGTGACCTGAGAGGCCAGACTTCAGTCAAATCAGGCATCCCTGTGTGATTGCTCGAGCTCTCCTCAAGTCTCATGCAATTAAAAGCATCAACACTGGCACACATTAACGACAAAAAGTTAATGCAAGGGCTAATTGAGACCATCTCCCTCACAGGCCATTTCACAGCATTAATAGCATGGAAAGCAGCCGTTAATATGTAATTAAATTTCCGGGATGCATGGGCTATCAAAACCAGGTAGCTGGAACCCTACTTCACACCTTTTAACCTCTCATTACCTCTCCAGCCCAAAATAGCCACTGTGCTTGGAAATTCTATGTTAATATCTTCCCCTACAAAAGCAAACTGGTACCAAGGAGCAATTCTGCCAGCAACAAAAGCCAGCTCAGTGAAGCAAGCTGCATTTTCTAAGCTTTACTCGTCCAGGAGATACCAAACAACATATTACTAGCTATGCTTTCAGGGGTAAAGAGACCCCTCAGGGGTAAACCACTCACAATTTCTGGGCTCTGAACAACTTATTCTAATATATAATTATATTCCTCTGGCCAAAATTAACAGATTTCATTAACAAAACAAAACATTGAGATTTTAATTCCTTCTGAATCTTATCCCACACTGCACACTGAATCGAAAATGACTTGAAGTGAAAATTGCTAGTGTGGGGTTGAGAGAGATGTTTCCACAGTGTTTTAGGGAGAACACTAAGATTTTGAGAGACAGGTCCTCATGTATATCACCATTACATAAAAAGGAAACCAGAGGTACATTTTCCCATTTTGGGCACACAGTTTGAGCCACCTCAAGTTTCTGGAACAGTTAGCACTACCCAAATATCAGTCTGAGTATTCATCAGTAGGAGTCCACTCGCCACAGGGCATTTTTAATGCTTTTGAATAAACAGCAGACAATCACTCATGCCAGCCTCTGATAAGAGCAAAGCCAAAGTATACTGCTGAGAAAAGGCATCCAATTTATCCCTGCACCCACATAAATACCTCTTATTGAACTATCTGTTCTCCTGACAGCAGACTCCTTGGGCTTTTGGGGTTATTTTAAACCTAAATTTATTTGGGTCCTCTGGCAATGTGAAATAAAACCTTTTAGTATTGTGGAATAACAATTGACATGGCAGACTTCCCAACTCCTCTGAGTCAGGGATGGACCCTTCGTCATTCAATTTAAGGTGTAAATTTAAAGCTGGTTTCCAGGAAGAGTCTTAACTCCAAATACTGGCTGCATCTGAATCCATCATTCAGCTGAGCCAAATTTTCATTCATCTGGATGAACTATTCCAGCTATTTCCAAACTGGACACATTTCTGGTGAGAAAGGAGAAGGAAAGAAGGGCTAGCCTAGCATTCAAATGGACTGTTAATTTTTCATTGTAAAAAATATTTGTTGAAGAACTTTCAGCCTTGGAGATTTGCATCTTTCTCAGTTCCAGGTAAATGTTGAGAGTTTTGGTTTTATAACCACATATTAATTAGTCTTCTAAAAGCACCAATGTCCAAAATATTTTTTGTCCCAATTTAATAGAGAAAGAAAAAATAAAAATAAGGCTTAAGTCCTGATCCCAAGGGATCCTTTTTTCCAGGAATGCTTCAGACACCAAAATATTGTTTTACAATAGAAACTGCAACTGAACTAAGCCACAGTATTGAAAAACACTTTATAAAATCTCTTTTCAAGAGCTCAGCATCCTTGTAAAATCAGGTAGTGCACATTATATGTCATGGCAATTGCTGCAGAAACCTGAGATCATCTTCTTGATGTGCAGGGATACTGAGTCACTGTACAGCACTGAAGGATTACGTTCACTTGAATACTCTATAGGAAGGAGCATCCTCCTGGTTTCTAAAGTATCTCCTCATGTGAGAACACAGCAAGAGGCAAATGTTTTGCCCACCTCACAAGCTGAGATGTGGGCAGACACAACAATCGCTTAACAAGCTGCTGCAGGAACAGAAAAGAATTAATCAGCTCCCCTTACCCATGATGAGGACAACAGAGACAATCAATGTATTCTGTCAGGACTATTTTGATGAGGCATTGCATTAGGTACCAGGCAAAGAAAACAGCCAACCCCAAACTTCCTAATAACAAAAATACTTAACTACTGCAATAGGATGACATCAGCAACTCAGAAATCCATAGCACTGGAGCATTCAGAGTGCAAGCAAAACCATAGCTTGAGCTGCATTGTGGAATAGGAATGAAATCAATCCAATTCAGTACCTTTTTCCTAAACTGATTTTCAAAAATCATCCTTTCACAAAATGGAATTGGAAAAAAAAATACCATTTTAAGCTTTTCCGCCAGCTTCAGCAATCACAAAACATTCTCCCCAGTTAATATTAAAGCTTATTTATCTACAGACAAAAGGTCCTTTTTTTTTTTAACATGGTCTTGTGTTCTGTCTCCATGAGGTTCTTCACATTTCAAAAGTAAACAGAAACACAAATATCTACACACAGCTAATGGCAGCTGTGTGCAGCCACCTTCTCAGCCAAATCATTCATACTATTTATTCATACCATTTATTTAACTGGTTTTGAAAACATCATTTTTCATATTTATAGACATATGGACATAGTAACTGCCATTCAAAAAAACCCACTTGTATTACAGTAAGTGTGGATTCTTGAATATAAATACATTTCTAACATCAAATGCGGTATTTTGGGCTGCAAACTAAAGAAAGAGAAGATACAACTTCAGTAGTGATTTTTGTATTCTGGAATTGTACTTTTTAAGTCAATGATTTCTGTACATAGCAGATCACCACTGGAGTAGGTTTGCCCTTAACAGTCAAGGTTGAAGTTTCTCTCAAGCCTATTTTACTTTCCAGAACTCACATATCATTACTTTAACCTCAAAATAATGCTTGAGAGAAAAGATAGAGCAGGTCTAATGCTTGGAGTTTGTTACTGGAGTTTAAAATCACAACATTTTCAGCACCTAAGTTGAAGTGCAAAATTTTAAGTGTGGAGTCTTAACAGTGACTAAACACAGAAGCATATGTCTGTAAAAGAAAAAGGCAAAATAATAATAATGAAAAATGCTTTGTTCTCTGTTTGTAACAAAATACAAGGAGGTGCGAGGGGATGAAATTTAGCAGGAGTAACAACTTGTACATGGGAGGGTAAGAAATAAGCACATGGGTTACATTGCTTCAGAAGAACTCAGGAACATCACTGTTTCCCAGAGTCTTTGGTCATTTCTTGGAAGGTGCCCGGCCACTCAACAGATAAAGCTGACCAGTCTAACCTATCATTCTGCAATGATGTGATTTTCACACAGTTAACTAGGTTGGAAAAGACCTTTGAGATCATCAAGTCCATTCTGTTGCACTCAACGATAAGTCAAGGAAAAGGACCAGCTCTGACCTCATTCCATTTGTATATTCAGTAACTATTTAGCACGTGGGGAAAAAATAAAATCACAGTAACCATTCTAAGTAAAAATACATTTTTCTTTTTTCTGGACGCCCTCCTGTGTTCTTGTGTTTGGCTGAGATGGTTTTGAATACTGCAATGGTAGAGATGTCACAGCTTCCTCAGGCAGCCTGGGCTTTACGGCAGCTAAGGGCAAGTGCAGTTGCACTACAAGTTTTTGTATGCAACACTGCCAACCTCTGACTTAAAATTCAACCTGATTCTTGACTTGCTCATTATCTCTACAGCAAAGACTCTCCATAATTTTGGCAGTAAGTAACCTAAGGACTACTCTGACATATGCAAATCTTCACTATCTGATCTGAAGAAGGTTGTCAATCAACCTCTCCAGAAAATAACGCTCCTGTCATCAGCTAGAGCTTCTAAATAAATAGACATCTGAGAGAATTTTACTCACACAATTTTTGTAATATGCAGCTTTACAAGTTTAATTGGAATTGGAATTTACTCCATATTTACTCTGACAAAAACAGTCATTGACAAAACAATAGCAGCAATCCTCCCAGCCAAACTGGGTCCATTCTTCCCTGACCTCTTGCATTGGGTCAAATTTCAATGGAGAATGGAATTTGCAAAAAACTAATAAAGCATCCCCTTAGGAATGTAAAGGACAAGGCTATAGAAAGATAGATTTCAAGGGAGTTCTTCCTATTTTTAAAATGTTTTCATGATCACTTTTATAATAATATTATGTCTTATAGATATGATCATGAGTGGGTGATTTAGTGACATTTCTATCAATGTGAAAGGTAGAAAGAGCGGTACTAAAGAATGAGGTACCAAGTCTGTGGTTCTCTAAATGTGCAGAATTCAGTCAGTCATAGCCACTTTAGTTGCTCTACTCACTCATATCCTGCCATGGAGGACACACAGCTTCAGCCACTGCCATCTGTCACCTCAGAGAAACGTGTTTAAGAATTTGCTTATATTCTCTGTCATTGGTACCTACTCCTGCCCTGTCTCTCTCCACTGAATATTCCCAGTGGTGTGGGACCTTAAGGGACAATTCCAGTACCACACAGAGTGGCTGAAGCACAGTCTTTGTTACAGCAGGCATCTTCCATGGCACAAAATCTTTTTCTTCTCCTATCCAACCATTTTCCACTTGTGGTCTGTTACACCTTGAATACACCTACAATTCTGGTTGACTTCTAAGAGCCCTGAATGAGCCCTGGATAGACATCTTAAACACAGCTGATTATCCATAGTGATGCACTTCTCCATGGCCACTACCCAGTGGTACCAAAGATTACTTCTCTTCATGAATTTAGGTCCACAGAGAGTTCAGATTAAACACTCTCGTGGATATACTTCATGCTGTTTGAAGGAGAAGTCTCCTTATACTCTACAGCAGCATACGGCTCACAGGTATTCACTATTCATGCCACCATGCAGCGTTAGATGTGGAAATTAATGGGGTTAAAAGAAGGTTGCCATGTTGTTTTTTTCAGGGGGAAAAAACCCCAAAGTATGACTTTTGCCTGCAATCAGCCTAAGGAAACATTTCCTAGGCTCTTGGATATGGGCAGCTGTTCTGCTTCATTATGAATTAGAGTCCAGTAAGTCCCTAGTACCTTTAGCACAGTCAGAATTATACATATAATTAAATCAAATGTAAAAAAAAAAATCTAGAGGACTCATATCTCATTCTCACAGAACCATTCTTATCCAGTAAGACCAGGATAAATAACCCAAATAATTTTGTACTCTGCAGAGGAAAACACAGTCAGAACACCTAATGGATATTTAACTGGTGCAATCATTTGGACTATCCTACATTCAGTTTTCTAATCAAGAATGTATACCTATCTTAGCTCTTTCACCTTTTGCTGTAATTCTTTTGCTGGTTTTCTTGGGGAATTTTGTGCCAATTAGTCAGGATTAAGATCATCCACACACAGTCATCATACTGCAGGAATATAAAATATGAAACACCATGACCCTTTTCAGACAGATAAATTTGACAAATATTCAGAGCATCTGAGCATAGCTTGACACAGAGGTAGTAGTACAAATAATTTAATAAAGGCCATTCAAAAGCCCACAAAAGCCTTTCAGATTTAGTAAACTAGTTAGCCAACTGTGAGAAGCTAAATATTTCTTTCACTTCCCTAGTGACACTAAAGTATTTACAGCCCTCACCAACTTCTGTAAAGCTGTCTTCTATTAGCTTACTAAGAAAATATTTGTATAAACAAACTTATGCATATGAGGGGTGTGAAATGATTAAACCATACTTTGGAGACTTACAGTGATTAGAAACTAGCAGTGTTTGCCCAGAGAAATCTTTGTCATTTAGTGCAAGTAACCCACTCTAACAGCTTCCCTTTTCCTCTTGAAAATTATTTTGGGAATCCCCAGGAGGGGTTCTGTCTCTAGCACCAATTTCTGATCTGCAGAGACATGTACTGAGATGATAAACCAGAGACCAGAAACTATCCCAACCTTGTTCTGTTAGGAGTAACCAAGAAATGTTTCTCTCCCCAACCTATCTTATGTTCAGTTTTGTGGCTACAAACATCTTTTCCTATTTTTTTTCCCTCTCTGATGCCAGAATTACCGCCCTTGCCCTTGGTTTCCCCCTCCCAGATAAGCAGCCTATAAAATTGCTGCGAGGAGCCAAGTGCTGCTTTTCACAGAGCCACAGACAGACTCCCTTTACTGAACATACTCTGCGTAGAGCATCCTCGCCAGCCTCCACAGGAGAGAGATGATAATGTAATCGCCGAAATGCCGAGGAGTCCCTCCGAGCACAGGCTACAGAGAACACAGGGAGGCTCTAAAACCGGGGAGTGCATCTCATATTAAGAAGTAACTTTTGGGCAGCGCGCTGCGGGGCTGGGCGGCAGGCAGGGAAGGGAGCCCGCAGCCACATGGTATATTCTGTATCGAGTATTGCACATCCCTGGCTGTGCCGCTGCGCTCCCCTCTGCCGGCGCTGCTCCCGGCCGTGTGTCCCCGCTCCCGCCGCCCTGCCGCTCCCCCCGCCGCAGGCTGCGCAATGGGACGCGCTCGGCCCCGGGCCCCGCCAGCCCGCGGCTGTCACACAGCGCCGGCAGCCCGCAGCCCGAGCCAGGACTGAGCCCGCTCTGCCCTTTAGGATGACTCACTGGGAGCTGGCATTCGTCTCTCTTTTCCTCATAGTGGACGGAGAACAACCAAAAAACTACACTGGACTAGACCAAGGTAAGAGATTTAAGTGTCTTTTTTACCCGGCAGCCACCCCAGGCTTCGAGGGTGCCACGCTGTGTACGAAAGCTGGCACTGGCACTAACCCTGTGGGTGTCTGAGCACCTGACATTACATGCCATCAGTGCTGTTAACCGTGTGTATTCCACCCAGCTACCCCCGGGGGGAGACATGGCAGGTCAAACTACAACCTAGGGACTGCATTTTCTCCCCTTAATGCAACTTTTGCGGCTGCACTACCACCTGCTCCCGTGGATGCAAGAGGCTTCCCAGTATTGCTAAATGATGAGGCTTTTGTGCTGTGCTGCTGGGAATGGAGCGTACCAGGCGTCTGTCATGGACTCCGTGTGGATTCATTCCCACAGCAGTTGTTTTATCACTTTAATGAGTTGAAATTCCACAGCCCACAGAAACGCTTCCCTGCCATTCCCCCTCTCTCTGAGGGGCTCTCGTATAGATGCGATCCATTTTCGGGCTTTTCAAAAGTAGTGCTCGCTGAAAGCACCACAACAAGTCTGCTGAAGCACAGGCAGTGCTGCACTACATATTCTGTCTGCATTCCTCTCTGCTTTTTCTGCTGTGAATCAAAAATTCAGCGTTGCAGGAGGGTTTTTGCAAGGACAGTAAATGTCTCTGGCACAGCAATTTAAAGTAAAGAGAGAAGCTGCTTCTCCCTACTCTGAAATCCTGGGAAAATATTCTTCTTCCATTTTTCGAGGAGATACAGTATTTCTAGCAGAGTTGTACAAGCAGGCTTCTGCTGGGGCTGATTGACAGCTTTTAGTTGTGATTTTAATGGAAATCTTTCACTGAATGTCAACAGCTTCATTTCTGTCAATCCAATGCTTTTTAGCAAATGGCTTTCTTTGGAGGGTGACACCTTTAAAATTAACCCAGGATCATATTTTTCTAGACCAATAAACAGAGTGAGTATCAGACTAGCTAGTGCACATTGCAGAATTCCACAATCTTACCTTGGGATTTTAATGGTGCAACTGCAGTGGAAGACATTTGATTTGGTTTACACGTTTTCTGTACTGTGGAAAGTGTCACCATTGCAACTGAATTTATCTGTGTTTCCTATATGTTATTATGGTGTTTCTCTGCAATATCCTACACATTCTATTTGATTGGGCCTTCTGTGTACCGACAATATGTTTATTAAAAGTTGAATTTAAATCCCTTTTTTTAAAAAAACTGCCCTGACATTACTGCCATGAAAAGGACTCTCTGCTCAAGGAAGATGACAGGTCCCACATTGATCACACCCACAGAGGTGACCAAACAGGTATCAGCAACTAACAAAAGAACACCACTCAGCTTCCCAGAGCCAGCAAGACCCACAATCCCTTGACCCATCATGAATATTTCTGGAATGAACTCAAACATGGCACCAATAAAGACTCCCCTTAGCTACTACCCCCTCCATGCACTCTTTAAAATAGATTAGGGGTAAAAAGGTTCTTCTTTCAGAGAATTCAGATCTTCAGGAAGAGATAGGACAACATCTTGATGTGTCAGCATGGATTCTACATCATTTTCCATGAGAATATAGTACAATTTTCCACTTGTAAAAGTAGAAAGCATTTACCAACATTACGCTTTAAGATTATTTCTAGTCATTTAGACAAGTGCAGAGACTTTGATACTTTTTTTTATATTTACTTCTTTTTCTTAGTGTTTAGGTATGGTGCCTGACTGCAAGGGTATCAGATTATTTCCAGGGACAGTAATTTTAAAGTACAATTCAAACAACAGGTAATTGTGATTCTATTAACAGATGATAATATTCATGTAACTTATTTTTAAATTAATACCTATTCATTGTACACCACCTCTTAGTCACTTGCTAGGGAAGCACATGTCATAGTCTCTGGGGTCTGAGCAGCTATTTTTGAGCCTGTCTGGCTAATGTCTAGAATACAAAATTATCCTGTTCACAGGTTGGGTTTTTCTGTGTTATTTTCCTTTCTTCTGAGACATCAGTATATTATCAATTCTCATCTGGGTGGCTCCTTTCAGGTGGAATCTTAGTCCATTTAAATGCAGACAATTTACTGTGATAACAGTTTATTGTAACTTAGCAACCAGAGCTAAAAAAATCAAGCTACAGCCATAACACATGCAAACCTTGTATTGTGCTGCCCTGTGCTGAGCAAATTAAACCCTTGAGATAAATGACATTCTAGACCAGTCAGTTTAATATCATTAGCTGGGCTGGCCAGTTGCTCTAATTACAGAAGTCAAAGACTGCAGGAAGCAGCTGCAAAGTCAGCACATGTGCAAGGAGCTGTTTGTAAAGCAGAAACACATGCTTGAACTTGAGTCTTTTTTGTTACAAGATGAATTATTAAGGAAACGTATGGCATTTAGTATCACTGACAGAAAAATGGTCTGGCTGTGGTCCAGGTGGCAAGACTTGTCTGAGTGGCATGGTCTTTCTGTGAAGCTTCATTTCAGGCATAATATTTTCACCAAAACAAGCAAACAAACAATTTCAATGCTGTTTCTCTATGATCACACTCTTGGGTCATTCATTACTGGTGAGCTCAGTAATGGAGGACAGCAGAAGGAAAATCAGCACAATGCTACCTACTGTCCTACCTATTTTACTCAAAATAGAGAATCCACTATCCATGAAACGTGTTCAGGGAGCAATAAGATGCAGAGCTGGTACCCTGGATCTGAGAGGAAACATCCCTAAGACAGAGACATGCTCAAGTCTGGAGCTCTGCTTGAGCCTTGAAGACTAAACCAGCCACAAATCAGCTGAAGGTAGAGTCAGGCAGCTGCTCTGGTGGGTGGCCAGGGATCCCCTCAGCTCTGAGTTTGGCATCCCTCTTTGCATTTCACCTCCAGAAACTGAATTCAGGAGAGGCAGGAGTTATGTTATGGTCAGTTAAGTGATTCAGTCTTATAACTTATTTCATTTAGAAAATAAAAATGTTCAGCCAAGTTCTTCCCCTCAAAAAATCAGCTTGAATAGAAGGTTCTTCAGTTCTCTGGTATTTCTGTATATTTCGTTTGAACATAAAGCTCCACCCAAAGATGAAGAGCTCTAAATAAATCAACAAGGTTTTCCACATCAGGAACAAACAAGCTCTTGATAACAACCTCTAGAAAGGTATCAAATCCATCCCAACCATTTGATAAACCATATTCTGCACAGAGGCCTGCAAAAATGGATTAAGTTTCATCTCTTTTGAAACAAACACACTTAGCCACTTTCATAGCTCTCTATTAATGTCACTGTAGCTCCAGCAGAGCAGCTGGAGATCTATTCCATGCACCCTGAGCAGAGTCAGGGTTACCTCCTCCCCACTGCATAGTACTTTGTTATAAGGTAAGCCAACTGCACCTACAAGTAACACTTTGAACAGTTCTATTAGTCATAATTAAGATGGCATTTCAAGTTGAATTTACACAAGCTGTAGTTTTAGAATAGGGAACACTTTGCACACTTGTTATGTTGCTTTCCATGACCTTCTTGTAACACTCTCTCATCGGCTAAAATCAAATCTAATCTTAGTCTAAGACTGAGGATGTTTGTAGAGGTTAAAGCAAGGCATGTGATGCAAAACAGGCATCCAGCCCTCATGATTAGCCATTACCTTTTGAGGAGAGCATTTTTCTCTAAGTAAAGAAGTCTTAGAATTATAAGATCATAGAATATTCTGAATTGGAAGGGACCCATCAGGGTCTGCACAGCACCATCCCCAAGAGTCACACCCTGTGCCTGAGAGTTGTCCAAACACTTCCTGAACTCAGCCAGCCTTGGAGCTGTGACCACTGCCCTGGGAAGCTGTTCCAGTGCCCAAACACCTGTGGGTGAAAAACTCTTAGCTGGCATCTTTCAAACACTCTGTAAGTTAGTGATGAATGTACTTGGTGGGTAAGAGGTATTGCTGTCTTTACCTTCAATTCTTGCATTTTTCAACAAACTTTACCACACTCTTTTAGCATTTTCAGTCCAGTAGAATTCGAGCCTTTGACCACCTACACTAGTGAAGGGTACATCCAACTGAAACATAAAGGAGTAATGTAACAAATGTGTAGTGTATCTCAGTATATATGTGTGGAAATAGTGTCAGAATCTAATATAAGTACAAGTTAATATTTCCAATTTCAATCACAACTGAGTTTGAACAGACTCTCCTTTGAAATAAAATCAGGAATTTTAGGTTTCTGTTTAATTATTTTCTGAGGACTAATTAATTTTCCATTAAAATCTATATTATTTCTTATATTTATTTAATCCAGTGGTCTGTATTTTCTCCAAAATAAAACACAGATGATGCAGATTCCAAGGCACCATTTTAGTTCTTTCTTCCTCAGAGAAAATAAAAACAATGTTGTGTTCATCACAAAGTAGTTTTTCCCATACTCAAGCTTTGTCAAATAATCTGGATTTGTGAAAACTGATATCTTTCAAAACTAAACCAACAGGAAAATACTTTTCTCCTTCATTTCATTAACATGTGAAAAGTCTTTTCACTCAACATCAGCTTGCTTGTTTGTGTTCCTTTGACTGTAAGTCAAATCTCAAAAATTATGAGGAAGCTAAGTATGATAGACATGTATTCTCTTTAGGTTTTGAGGCAATTTCATTACTGAGTTGTTGGCTAGTTAAGGAGTGCTGTGATAAAGACAATCTGTGTGAATAAACTAACAATTGTGCAATGGGAAACACCTCTGAGAGCAAAGAGCACACTCTAGAGCAGTTCTGAATGACACTTCTGAAATGGATGTTAGACATAATCTGAATTTTCAGTTATACTCAGCAAAGTCTGTATGGCTTTTCCTTCCTGTTTCTCCTCGTGTCTTTCCCAACCTTTTCACATTGATAGTGTGTATTTGAGAAAAATGTTCTTGTTCCTCAGGGCACCAGCAGTGTTGGGCAATGTTTAGCAAAGCATGCATCATCCAAGTGATCTGTAGGTTACACAGAGGACAATACCAGGATCCACATGGCGAAGCAACCAGAGTAAAAGCCAAGTAAATTGTTGATTTATAAGGAAGTCTTGGAGCCTGGAGCCACACAGTACTTAAAATCATGTAGCAAATGATTTTTTGTGTTGTAGAGATACTGGAGGTTTATGGGAAAGGATCAATGCATCAAGATGTACAAGAGCGCAGTGTGTGGTGGTAACAGAAAATGAGATACATAACTCTCTGTTAAGGACTTCTTTCCAACTTTTGCGATGGAAAGACTCAAGTTTTTTCCTAAGTTGCAAACATTACAGATTGTCGTGAAACTCAAAAAGATAAAACACTCAAAAATCCTATAAAACTGTGTGCTGTATACACATACACACGCATGTGTGACACCATAAAAGTTCCAGACCCTAAAGAAACCAAAAACCACCCTCAAAACAGAAATACAACCACAGCTTTATGAATCACATTTGAAGCAAGGTTTTGGGAAAACAATACATTTAATACACATAAATAGGAAAGAACGTTGAATCTTTGAGCAGAGGAGCCTTTCTTCAGTTCCTAAACACGTGTAAACTCTGCCTTCCTCACAACCACATCCTCACAACTTTACAACCACTGTGTCGTGTCTAATACACTGAATACATAATAAACAAGAAATTATCCCATAAAACTCCAGGACACAGTTAAGGCCATGAGACACAGGTCGCTGCCATGCCAGGACATGGCTCAGGGTTCCTTCCTGGGGACTCCTGTTGGAACCCTGAAGCCTGGGAGTTTTGAGCTTTCTGTGCCTTGTGACACTGACCCCCAGGGGAACACTGCTTTTGACCTGAGGCCTTGGAGAAAGCTTCCAAATTTGAGTGATGGAGTTAAAATCACTGGTGTGTAGTTAGAATAGAAGTGTGTGATTTCACATGGTGAAGGGTTTGGAATTCAGGGTTTTTGGAATATAGTAATAGGTATGGGACAAGATGGAGGTTCTTGAGTGTTATTTCTTTCTGTCTTCTTCCTTTTTCCTAGTTTCAGGTAGTGGTTTTTGGTTGGATTGTTAGTGCTGCACTGCGGGTCACAGAGGTTTGGTTATTGAGTCAAAAGGATAAATAATATAGGTGTTAGCTCTTTATTAGACTGTTTAGCTTTTAAAAACCTTGTAACTAGCTAGATTCACTCTCCATTTTGCTCACTTTTAGCTGGTAGCTAGAAGTGTTGCAGACCTCTCTATACTTTAGATAAGATTTAATAAACAGCCAAGTCCAAACACAAGAAATTCGTCTCCTTCGTGTTTTTAATCCTGACTCTGAGTGAAGGCAGAAGAAAATGAAGACAAGCCACTAATTAGGTGGTGCAGTTCACCCATTTACAGACACCACCGGGGTGTGTGCTGCAGAACAATGCCCTGCCCTGCCAGGAGCCACCTGGCACTGTGCATGTCCTATCTACTGCTCTTGGAGAGCAAAACAGAACAGAACTGGGCCAGGACAGAACGAAAATAGACAACTTCTATGTTACCAGGGACTGCAGAAAGCACCTACTCTCTTCCAGTTGTTAACTTCTTTCTAGCTGGTGGCTGATTTGGGAGGAAAGGAAGCAACAGAGAATGCCTTGCACTTCTAAGAAAGCCAAATATTGCTACAGCTAGTTTCTTCAGGAGGGAAATGAAAGAAAGAGTTAATTAAACCTGCTGTCTGTGGTTTGAAATATTAACCTGCCATTGGTGTTTATCTCGTGTAAAACAGCTTTAAAGATTCTATTTACACCTTTACATTTCTCTCCTTGTTTTGCTCACTGTCCTCTGTTGCCACCAGTATTATTACACTTTCAGTAGTAGTAATAAAACAATTACTGAGCCTCTCTGCTGTTTAATGGGTTTGAAACCTCAGGAGCTGAAAATAATTAAGTTGGGTTTTTGTGCTTGCAATGAAGTTTGATATTTGATGAAAACAAAAAACAAAAAACGAAACTAGCAGAAAGATCCATAAATATTAAAGTCAGATGGGACCACTGAATGAGTCTGACTTCCAGCATACCACAGCAACCCTGTCATTTCATCCAATTTTACCTGTGCCAAACCTAGTATCTTATGTAGGTAAGTCCATTATTATAAAAATAGTTTCAGATCTCAAAAATGATAATACAAGCTGCAAGTGCAGGACCTTACAGCTGCTGATCACAACAGAGTGGGATAATTCCTGTCTCTTCACACCAGCTAACTTAAAGCCCCCTACCTTGCAGAACATTCATCCTGTCTAAACATGGCAATTTAATATTAAAATGCATTTCTCACAGAAAGCTGAAACTTCAAAAAGAAAGGGAAACAGGTTAGAAGACCTGAGCTAGAATTCAACAGAGATGACAGGCACTTCTACCACTTGTTATTAAAAAAAACCCCAAAACTTATAATTTTAGAAGTCTCAGGAAAATTGCAGCCACATCACACTACTAATTTTGGGGGTTTTCTGCCTGAATAATCTACTTTTTCCTCAGCATTGTTTCTTGGATAACATAATGGGGAAAGAGGCATAACTGCTAGGTTTAATCAAAAGACCATCAGTGCTGCACCTCAAAAGGTAAATGTAAATGTTAACTCTCTGCAATTTCTTGCAAAGAGAGTGTATAAAGTTGTCTAGAGCCAAATGCATATATAACAAAAATTACTTTAAAATGGAAGGATGGCTTTTACACAGTAGGAAAAAACAGGGCAAAGAGGGACAATCCTGTGCAGCATTATAGTGGGATTTACAGAGGAAAACTCCTCAGTTCCCTCAGCACTCCCTACAGCTGCCTGAAAAATCTGTTTGCAGGATTGCTTCTGCTGATGAATAAAATGAATACAGGTGAAGAAAAAAGGGAGCAATAGAGTACATGTGAAAATGAAGGAAAGAAGTAAGAGAAGGGAGAGGGAGAAAGAAAATAAATAGGTATTTTCTCCATCATGAAGACAAACAATTCTGACACTTGGATTTAGAGTGGATTTAGAGTAGAATCAGTAGTGGATTTAGAGACGAATCAATAAAGAAATAAGGATTAGGATACAAATACATACAAAAGAAAACAAATACAAATTACAGAATCGTTAAGGTTGGAAAAGACCTCCAAGATCAAGTCCAACCCTAGGCCAAACACTACCTTGTCAAATAAACCATGGCACTGAGGGCCACATTCAGTCATTTCTTTAACACTTCCAGGCATAGTGACTCTACCGCCTGCTGCGCAGCCCATTCCAATGTCTGACCACCCTTTCAGTGAGTGAAGAAATTCTTCCTGATGTCCAACTTGCCCTGGTGTAGCTTGAGGACATCCTCCCTCATCCTGTCACTGTCTGGGACAAGAGAGTGACTCNAGACCTCCAAGATCAAGTCCAACCCTAGGCCAAACACTACCTTGTCAAATAAACCATGGCACTGAGGGCCACATTCAGTCATTTCTTTAACACTTCCAGGCATAGTGACTCTACCGCCTGCTGCGCAGCCCATTCCAATGTCTGACCACCCTTTCAGTGAGTGAAGAAATTCTTCCTGATGTCCAACTTGCCCTGGTGTAGCTTGAGGACATCCTCCCTCATCCTGTCACTGTCTGGGACAAGAGAGTGACTCCCTGGCTACAGCCACCTTTCAGGCAGGTGTGCAGAGTGATGAGGTCTCCCCTGAGCCTCCTTTTCTCCAGGCTAGACACCCCCAGCTCCCTCAGCTGGTCCTCACAGGAGTCTTCACCATCTCCCTTCCCCTTCTCTGGATACACTCCAGCACCTCCATGTCCTTCTTGTAGTGAGGGACCCAGAACTGGACGCAGATGGAATGAAACAAAGTTCCAAATACCACATTTAGGTGATGTAACAGATGTCCCCTCCCCGAAAGCCAGGGCTGTCCTATGGTGCATTACTGTGGGCAGGAACTGGAACACGTCTTTAGATCTAAACCTTCTGACCAGGCACCTGTCCCTTCAGCTCACAGTGCAGTGGGAGCAGGGATAATGCCTGCTGGGGGTCAGCTGGGGTAGGGATGGTGCTGGTGCTGTTAGAGTTCAGATACCATAGCAGAACACGGTTGTCACTCTGCCATTACTTTATTGCACCCTACAAAGTCAATTAAACACCTTTCATCGTCCTGTCAATCACATTCTGAAGCACTGCAGGACAAATGGATTTTCTCTGTGACAGTGGGATAGGGATCATGAATTCTGATCCTTCTGTTGGACAGTTCAGTAGCCATAATGTCAAGACAGCAGAAGCCATACTGCATTTTAGTCTCCCACTGCCAGTGCACAAGGGTATCCATCCAGAAGGAACAGATTATCACTGATGGTGGAGGTATGGGACAGTGATTTTTGAGAGGCACAAAAGAAGTAAAAGACCTAAGAACAAGCACTGTAATACAAGGAACATGGTGCAAACATCTCCTTAGAAATACTGAAGTCGTACAGAGCTGTAGTCTGCTGAAGAAAGAAAAAATGAAGAGAAGAAATGTGAGTGCCAGTATATCACCAGTATAAAAGTGGAAAGCTGTAGATTCAAGCGGGGATTTAACTGTCACCTCTTGTGACTCAGAACCATGCTAAATCATTACAACCTCTTTTCAGTGAACATCTTAGATTGCCAGAGCTAAGCTTTCTATGCCAGTTAACCTGCTGGGGATGAAAACTTCCATGATACTAGCTGAGCATTTCAAGTGAGGAAAACCAGAAGAAAAATCAACAGAAAAGCAACCCAATATGTATTATTTAATCTGTCATCAATGTATAGTCACTAAATAACAGCATTGTTTTTATCTTCAGATCTGTACTGTTAATTCACAGTGACTAATATCCCATTCATATAATGTTTCTTGATATGTTTGGACAGCCAGAAAATTGCTCCTCTGCCTGAACTTAGGAAACAACTTATCTTCTGAGGTGAAAATGTAAATACAAGGCACAGCAGAAATAGCCCAGTCATCCTTTGGTAAATACGAAAATTAGTGTTACATACATATACCCCTCATTAAGAAACCTACAATCATACATGTCTGTGAGTACTAAACTGCTTAGATAGTAGAGCCTAATATTACTAAAATGGTATTACTGTTATGGTAGCACAATCAGGACAGGCGCAGAAGAGCAGAATAAAATAAACTGGGAACTGTCCCAGAAGTAGGGTAGAAGTAGTAGGGAAATTAAGTTTAAGGTCCCCACTCTGGAATATAGACTGATGTCCTGTAAGTGGTATCTCAGCCTTCTGTAGTGAGTCTTGTGTAATTCTGTGTTAGTAAACCTTGTGCTTTCATCACCCACCCCACAGTTCTGACTCCAGACTGCCAGCTCTCACCTAGGCCTCTGTGAATATAAATAACCAGATGTCTCCAATAGTCCAGGCAGCAGCTGACTCCAGGGTTTTAAAGGTCAATAATTTCTTTTTAAAAATCAATATATTTGTATCTGGTGTAAAAGCTTCCAGCCTAAAAATGTGCTTAAA
This sequence comes from Rhabdornis inornatus, assembly GCA_013397075.1. Lineage (NCBI taxonomy): Eukaryota > Metazoa > Chordata > Aves > Passeriformes > Rhabdornithidae > Rhabdornis > Rhabdornis inornatus. The sequence continues at coordinate 1,988,556 of VWZS01004141.1, read as the reverse complement.
TGGACAATCCAACAGGGCTGTTTTCCAAGCCACATGAATTTTAATAATGCTCACACTTGTCAGTTTTCAGATTGTCAGAAGACCTTTTATAAGGAATGGGGAATTCTGAAGATTAATTCTGCTCCTTTCCAGGAAACCACCACTTCATCATCTCCTATTCACAGTTTATCACAGACAATGGATACTATTCAGCTGTGATGACTTGGGTACATTGAAATGGGAAAAGTGTGGAAGCAATAACCAAACAATGGCATTTTGCTGTGTCAAAGGGAAGTGGGCATGGTGTGCTTAGCTTCCCTGAAAGGAGCAATTTCTTTTAGCTCACTCTGTTCTCCAGCCACTTCTGTAAGAGTCATCACTGTTTCAAAAAAAGAACGGATTGTCTGTAATCCAAGAGAAGTAGTTCAAGCTAACGCACTCCCAATTGTATAAATGCTTGTGCAATGAGTATCTGAGTGAGTGGAATCACTTGTTCTTCTTCTAGAAACTATTTGTTTGGTAAGCTATGATATATTTAATTTATTATTCATAGACCTAAGCTTTCACATCATAATGAGCCATATCAAGCAGACTTGAATACTAGCCTTTGAAATAAGTGTGATTGAGAAACATACTGGGTTGCAGAGAATTCAGATAATTTGATTTCCCTTTGTGTTCCATCTTTTACTGCATCCACAAGCAGCAATAAATCAGAATAACTGCTACCTAAAGAAAGCCTGAAAAGAAAGATTACAGCAGGGTACAGCTCATGCAAGCAACAGGTGTCTCAGTGAAAACTGCTCTAAGTGTTGCCTTTGGTCAAGATTTTTAGACTCCAAGACAAGCCTCATAATTCCCTTGTAAGAGGGACTCACAGAAAATAGGCTAGGGAGTAACATAGGACCCACAGGAACTCAGTTTCCTAAAATTAGGTCAGCACTGGTCTAAAATTAGATTCAGTGTTCTGCTGACCGAACTGAAAACAGGAGGAGTAATTTTTAATCACAAATTCTTGAGGGTAATGATATATCTTGCTGCAAGTCACCAAGTACAGGCCACAAACTTGCACAGTGGTTAGCTCCTTCCTCTTCCCAACACTGCTAAAACTCCCTTGAAGCCTGAACACAACCAAAACTTGTAAATTAACTAGAAGGGACAAATTGTTTCAAGTCAAAACATGCAGCGCTAGTTAGACAAATGATTACACTCTATACTTACATGGCATTCAGTATAAGACTTACTTATCTGCTATAATTGATTTCTCAATTAAATTGTCTGATGAAATTGCTTTTGTTGGGGGGCATGGGGGGGATGTGAAACTAAAAATAGAAAAAACAACACACAAAACCATAACATACTTCAATTCAAATCGCCCAAACATTACAAATAAGTTGGTGAAGTGAAGATTGTAATTATAAAAAAGCATGAAGTAGCAACCTTGGAACATACTGAACAATGATCTTGAACAATAACTTTCTAAAATCAATTCTCACCATCTGTTGTCTTACAATGCAGCTCTGAGGCTTAGAAATTAAACTCTGGGGAGAAAGAAACTCTGCTTTCTAATAATGAATGGACTGACCTTGTACTACAGAATCACCTGAGCAAAACATCTAAACCCAAGCAATCAGAAAGAAGGCAACACAAAAAACAATGCTCACTTCTACCTTACCAGTATTGCAGGGCTATTTCAAAATATTTTATTATGAACTTGCTTGACCTACAGTGATACCATTCTGATCTGCAGCAAATTGTATTCCTACCCATGCCACCATTGAGTCCCTCTGAGGTCACAGCCCCTGTGCATCCCTCTGCAGAGGGCTGGGTGCAGAGACTGACTCAGGGGGATCTTGCTGACTGCAGCCAGCAAATGCAGAAATCCAGAACAATGCCCAGGGGAGCACCTACTGCACTAAAAGTCCAGAAAAGCCATTTTATGGATTGCCATAATGTGTAAGGATATTAGAAACTGCCAAGATTGTAAAGCAGACCTTGACAACTCTAGGACAGAATTTCCCTGTGTACCTGGGGAACAGGCTAACTAGTGGAATGTAGGATTTTCTTGGTTTACAGACATAGTGATTCCAGAAGCTCAGCATGAAATAATCTAACCTGAGTCTATCAAAGATTTGGACAAAAAAAAATGTCATCCAATTCATCCAGCATCTTAGTATAGCAAGAGAATTACCTTCTCTCAGCCATCTAACATCAATACTAGCTCATGGTTAATAAATGGCAGGTTAGGATATAAGATCCTGGACTGAGATTCTCAATACTATTTGTAAAGACTGTTCAGCTAGAACTGTAAATTGCAAGGAGTGTGACTCCCTCATTCTGCAGAGCTTGTACAGCACGTCAGAAGAAGGTTAATGAATGCCACGGTGAGAAGTGCTAATGAGATAGCAAACAGTGCTTGAAAAGATCTGGCTTTTGGCAGCTAGAGAAACACACACCTTCTTTTCATATGATCACTGACTAGGAAATGAATTCCCAGCCAGGTCTCTACTGAGATGCTGAGTTATGGAGGAACTCCTCTAGCCTGTGCTGCCATAGCTTTTGAGGCTTTACCATACAACTTCAGATCCAAATAAATAATCACATTATTTCCCTTAGCATTCTCCAGGGGCAATATAATGGGTACTTGCAATGCTGATGCCTTTAAGCTTTCACAGCAAACTTCCCTGTGCAGTCTTATCCCCTGCTGTGTTCCAAATAGCTTATGTGAAACCAAGAACAAGCAACTACTTAGGGAAGGGACAGTCAGTGACAATGGATGCCATAACCAATCCATGCAATGAAGCAGCATGCCAGGAGCAGCACTATATTTATTACATTTATTGCAGGTGTGACAGCCTCAATAAGTAATGAAGTGCTAAAATGCATGCTGGTTTATCACAAACTGCTGGGAAGCATATTGTTCTCATACTACGTGCTGGGGATCTGAAGTGCCAGTTGTGCTTGTTTTGTAAAACTTCTTGGGTGAAGAGCTTGGCAATCTGCATGGGGTATTTTGTGGCTGATTGATTTTATAGATAGTGCTAGGTAAGAACCCTCTAACTTACTGAATCCAAAGCAATTTTAATCAAACTCTAGTTGCTTGCTAATTTGGAGACATAGGGTGCCACTTTATTGGTTTCTATAGACTGCTTGCTCTGCCTATATATAAGTAGTTTAGAGAAACCTTCTGGCATACCTGTTTCTTTCCAGAAGAATGGACCTACACGAGGGCTTAACTGCAAACCTCAAGGTTTCATACAAAAAGCAATTTAAGAACAGTGGAGCTAATAGAGTTGTACTCCGTGTTTTGGTAACTTTCTAACATGATAGCAAATACAAAAACAAACTTCACATTTGAAAACAACTTCCAAACTGAAACACAAAATCCAAGAATGACAAAAACATTACTTGTCATATAGACTACTGACCAGGTTGTGGAATGTTGCAAACATCCTGTCCCATAAGCAACCAGCTAATACCGCAAAATATGCATGAACCTGTGCCCAGCCCTTCAAGGAAATGTGGAACTGAATGAGGATTTGTGGGAAATTCTGTTTCATCATCAAGATCAACATATAATATTGTGTGGGTTCCTGGGTCTGCTCTGTTTCTATAATCTACACTTTTCTATAAGCTTATTGTGTAAATCAACAAAAGCATCTTGTGAGCCCCTGTTCACAGTATGAGAACAGTAACTACACGAATCCTGTGAATCTCTGAAAATAATTCTCCAGAGGGGGATTTCCTTTTGTCATCTGATGTAGCATCTTTGTGCCCAGACTCCTTTGAAGGTGCCTATGCCTCAAATCTTACAAAGACTTTACAATTAATAAGTTTTCTTAATTCCAGTTTTTGATTAAGCATCATTTCCCCTATATGGTCTGTAAAAGCCCATAGGTTCTTTCAAGATCAGGGTTTTATCCTCTTGAGTTTGCAAGAGTTTTGGGCAGATATCTTTGTTTGGGCTTTAATGTCTGCTACTTTTTCCTAGATGGCATATTATATGTCAGAGACAAAGAATTAGCTCCTTTGAAGGGTTTTGTTTATTTTTTTATTGGTTTTAAGTTACATTGTCCACTGAGGACAAACACATTATGGAGGCACTGAAGTAGGGAAAAAAAACTGTTTCAAACCAGGACAATGGAGATTTTTGAAAACTCGGTGACTATAAAACACATAAATGAAAAGTTATTGATATGACTATTTTTCTTATCACTGGGTACTCCAATAGAAGCCTTGAAGTAAAAACTCAGAAAACCCTACTAACAGCAAAGGACTTACTTTGTTGGTCAGTCCTATAGAAAGAAATGGGAAAAAACCTTGTGCTCATTAAAACTGATTGATATAACTCATTAACTAAACTATACTACCTCTGACACAATTAACAATTTTCTGGATTCCATGCCTTTCCCTGAACTAGAGCATATGATTCCATGGATATTGTACAGATCAGGACATTGCTTTAGACACACTGGCTGATCTTCCCTTACAGCTCCTAGAACAGAGGCAGCACGGAGATTCCCATGCAAACGCACAGGTTGTGCCAGCCTGCAACATCCACCACAGATGTTTTTACTAATTTGTACTATAACTCCAGCAGAGGACTGCAGGCTCCAAGAGGCTCGAATCCAGCTGTCTCAAGTGGATTCATACAGTCTTAGCTATATTTTACTTCAAAAGCACAGGTACAAAATCAAGTCATCAAGTTGAAGGTGTATTTGCTGGCTTTATCTAAGCCCTTGTTACATGTGCATTGCCTATGATAAGCCAATTAGGCTCTTCTGAGACCTGATACCATCTGTTGGAATCACTGGCAGCCCAGCAGGCAGTAGTGTCTCAGTCCCTCAGTGAGTTTCGCATTTTACCACTCAGAACTCCCAGTAGCCCTCCCCTGCACCAGAATGAAATAGAAAAGAGAAAAGCTTTAGTTCTTTTCTATTGTGAAATGAGGAATAAGAGTCAAAGCACCCATTTGTGTGTGTGTAAAGTCAGTGCTTGCATTTCCACATTCACTGTGCTCCTGATTTTACCTTGAAGAGATGAAGGTTTTCTGTTACCACAGCAACCATGTTAACAAATAGCAGCATAGCTTTTACACAAATGATGTGATTGTCAGGAGTTGGAGATAGTCTAACAGGCTTTTTATTAGATCCCCCCCAAATACACACTTTTTAGCTAAAACAAATACGTCACTTGTTTTCCATATTGTATATTTCTCATTTCACAACAGCAAAGGTTTTGGTTTATATAGGATATACCTTTACCAAGAGCTTGTAATTTTGATATACCTTACCTTTCATGCCTTAGGAAGGCATCACATGATTGCAGCATTCTTTAAAAGGCATAAACTGATTTGCATTAATGCTTCTCTCAGTGATCTAACTGGGGGACTATAAATACAGCTCCTGTCTTCAGGATTACTTAGCAATTTTGCTGCTCTGAAAGGGAAAAATAAAAGCAGAGGAAGGAATAATCCTCACCATCAGATGGAAAGGGGGAGAGATTATTCTGTACATCATCCAGAAACTAGTGATGAATCTGTTGTTTCCTTTGAAAAACAAAGAGTTATAAAAGCTAAATTCTGCAGTCTTCAACACTTGAACATTTCTGTTGCATGGGTTTAGATTAAATTACTGATAGCCCACTACAATGAATACTAACTTTGGCAGATTTTACTTCTAGAGAGAGCACATTTTGTTTTTAGCTGAAGTGTAATAGCAATAACAGTTAGCACTTCTTTGGTCCCTTCCATCTTCATACCTTCCTTCAAAGCACTTCAAGTATCAGATATCAAATGTCAAGTATTAATTGGAAATATGACTACATTTTAAGGATGAATAAATTAAGATTCCACCTCAAGGGGATGGGAAGAGTCTGGGGCATAACAAATCATAGGCCATGGTAAACAAGAAGAAGTCATTAGCTATTCTGAACACCTAAGCACTTGCTCAGCCTTTTATAAGCCGAAGAAGACAGATAAAGTTCCCCAAACAATGTCATAGTTAAAAATTTATGGGTCTGTTTAAATACAACCAGAGTGTATGTGTACAGACACTTGCTTAAAAAACAGCCACAAACTTTAGCTGGCTGAAGTATCTTTTTTGAATTCACATCTCATCTCCTCAGCCAAAGCAATGACTTAGCTCTTGCATTAAATTTACTTTCCACTTCACGCAGCTATTATACTAGCTCAAAAAAAAATGGCTTTCTTCCAAACTCTTAACTAACACCATGTCAAAAACTGTTCAATAGAATTACTCTCTCATGACACCCAGCAGCCAGCATTTTAGACTCCAGTTACACATTTCCACTTCACTGTCCATTCGTACCTGAGGAAGATACTACAGTCCTGAGATACAATTATACAGCAGATAGAGTAGGCAAGTTAAATTAAATTAAGTCCTATTTTTACTTATTTTGTATCAAACAAATACAGAGGCGAAGGGTCTACTCTTGTTACACAATTTCTTTTTACCCCTACAATAAATCCTGTTTCCATTGGGCACCTTTCATCCATATCTGGTTTGTTTGTAAAACAAACAAGCCATAGATAAACCTCTGTTCAGCTGTTTAAGCCCACTCTCCTCTTTTTTACACACATGGTACAAACCCAAGATGAAATAGGTGCTGCCAGGAAGACTGATTTCTGAGAGTTTTCTCATTCCCTCCCCTATTAGTCTCCCAGGTCTCTGTAGAGGGTTAGAAAGATCAGCTCCAATATTTTGAAAATACTAGCAGCAAATATTCCTTGCCAACAAATAGCAAAGGAGCCACCAGGACAAATTTCCATTTTTTATGTCTTTGCAAGCTGTATCACCTTGCTAGGATAAGCAGATGCTTCTTTCACCTACTTCTAAAGCTGACTGAGCTCTTTATATGTTTTATGAGTCTCTGGTAGGCAGCACCTTGGAGAGCCTGCATGAGCCAATCACACCCTGTGCTTATTTCCATTGGGATTTCTCTCCCAATATATTCTAGTTATGCCTAAAACATTTATAGAACAGCTTCCATTTTAAAAAAGAGCTCGCAAGCCTAATATACCATAGAGTAGATTCACTTCACCTACACCAGGCATACAGAGCAGTTTGACAGCTTTCAATTCTACCACAATGCGCATTTGGAGGATTTCTGTGAACAAAAAAAATAAGCCCACTTAACACTTCAGACAGAATTTAGGTAGATACATTAGGTTATAACTGTATAATATGGGGTGATATTCTGACTATAAGGACAGAAGGCTACAAAGGGTGTAAAAACTGTCAAATGGATGTTAAATGTCCATCAGCTTAAACACGATTGTTTTCCATCTTATTAACAGTAGCTTTCACAGAGTAGCCTTCTTCACCAAGATTGCTATAAGGTTTGGGGTTTTTTTGTTTAAAGAAATTGAAACTTCTCATAAGACATTTAATTGAAAAATATTGAACTTATTGCAGTCAAGAATGAACATTTTGATTTATAATAAAAAGTGATCCACAATAATTAGTAGGCCAGGGTACATAAGTGGGACAGACAAGCCTATATTTCAAAATTCTAAGAGATTCCTCTTGAAACCACGTTGCCTGTGTCCAGGAAAATTCCCTTCCTAATATGACAAGTGGGAGAGGTTTATTGCCAGTGCCTGTGTGCTGCATGGTTCAGGTTTATCTGGGTGTGCACTAGATGCAGTACTTTCCCTGGGTTTCCTAGAAGTTCTAGGTGGGACACAGGCTGGTTTGGAGGAGGGCTGGGATAGGTTTGGAGTGATATGGCTCAAGGTTTTCACCTCTATTTACTTTACACATGTTGGAATTGCAAGGCAAGTGTCTGAAATAAAAGCTTACAAGGGTAGGGGGACCAGACATATTCTACATAGGCAATAAAAAGGGTTTTCTGCAGCTGCTTTTTCTTCCGTGACTGGTCACAGGCAAACAATCTCATGCCAGTGTTGCAAGCAAAACCTAAATATTCAGGCTTTTGAAGTTCAAGCAGAATATCATACATTGAGTAACTGAGACACCTTGGCAGTAGAACATCAAAACTAAACCACAGAAGGACTAAAAGTGAGGCTTGACAAAAAGTTATTCTTTAGATGTACCATGCTCTGTCCATGCCACATACTGTAATGCTGTGCAGAGACACCCAAAATAACCTAAGCATGCCAGCTAATAAATTAGCTGAAGTGCCTTAATTACTTCCCCATCCAAGTTCATGAATTCTTTTGAGAAACATCTTGCTGAAACTGTAAGTGTAGGCATCTCTTCAGGACACTAAATTATGTTTCAAAGATTTAGAGCAGTAGGCAGCTTTGGCAGATTTCAGATCTAAGAAAAATGAAGAAAAAGATAACCCCTTTGACTTTTGTAACTAACAGCCTGCCCACTGCATCAAATCACACTCTATATGAGAAGTCAGTTAGTATTGGTTTTTTTATTTATTTGAGAAATGCTGTTTTGGTAATTAAGTAAAAGTGCACATGTGGCATGTTCAAGGAATTTTTATTGTGTTTGAGAAAAAATCCAGGCTAATACAGCCATGGAAATTGAAGCACTCCATTAAAGCAAAGACAAGTGTAGCATGGATAGTAGAAGTGCAAGCTGCCTCCACAGCTCTGACAGCCAAATTACATCAATCACAGCCACGAGGGGATGGATTTAAGCATAAGGGTAGCACTGCACCTCTGCAGCCATACAAAACTTGGCCTTACTGAGTGCCTGTCAGGGCGTGCCAGCTGCATGGCGAGGGCAGCTGCCCACAAGTCATCAGGCAGAAGTTATCAAACAGTTTACTGAAAACAGAGAGCCAAAGAGATGACAGACAGTAACAAATTTTTGTCATAATAACCAGAGGAAGAAAGATTGTTCGTGCCATTACTAATCTTGTGGGCCCTTTTTCTTTCTTATTTTAGCAGACCCATAAGAGAGATGCTGGCCCCCAGTTTCATAGTTTGTTGATGATATGTGGAAAGCAGAACTTTATTCAACCATGCACATCCCTAACCTTTGCTGCTATATTTTTCTGCTGAGAATCTTTAGAAGTCATTACCCCAGTTCAATACTGCTACTGCCCAATTTTTGTTGTTCTCATTTCCATGCCAAGAAAAAAGAAATCACCATCAATGTTGCATTTCTTCCTGCTATCTCAACATGCACAGAATGCAAGACCTTTTGCAGAGGACAGCAATAATATGACAACAGAGAGAAATTAGGAATACTAGATTCTTTGCCATTCTAGCTCATTTTTCATACAACAGATACTCCTATGTTTTGTAAACAGTGATATTAAGGTCCTTCCTGGAAGCCATGAAATGGTGCAGTCATTTTGGTGGATTCAGAAGTGGAAGTTGAAAGGAGAAGACACTGTACCACCCCACCAGTCTCAGTCTCTCTCACACAGACAGAATTCTGCTGACAGGTACATCTTGAAACACATTCTGATGCTCACCAGCCTGGGTAGGGGGCTGGAGGGGCTTGGTGGGGAAGGGTACAACATGGAACAGCTGCAGTATTTGCGTCACTCTCTCAAGACTTGGGTTCAAGTCCCACCCCCATGATCATGGGCAAAATATGCCCAAGCTGGGCCTGACATGTGCTGAAATTCTGCTCTTCAAGCTGAAACCAGTCACTACTGTATAACCATCAATGTAGCCAGATTGAGCCACTGGTCAGAAACGAAGACATTGCAGACAGAAAGACAGTCTAGAAATGATTGCAAGAGCTTTGTTCAGGCTGCAATGTTTTGGGGGTTTTGTAGTGTGTACAAAGTGCCAGAAACTCCAGAGAAGTTTATGAAGAGTAAGCATGAGGCAGGAAAGCTGATATTTTTAATTGAAGAACTGCTTACTGAAAGTAACAAACAGTAGAGAAGTCATTGCTCAACACAGTAGACAGGAGTAACACCTGTATAACCTAGGGGTAGGTCAGAAAAGCCCTGGTTACTGGGTTTCTTTGTTTTATTCTTGAGGAGAAAAAAACAGTATTAAGATAAAAGAATAAGCCTTGAGAAAGCTCTCAAAAGGTGGAGACAGGCTCTTTACTGAGGTACTGGATGTGAGACAATTAATATAATTTGGAAAAACAAAAAAAGAGCTTCAGACTGGGTATAAAAGAACAGTTTTTGTCATGAAGGTGGCCAAGCGGTGGAATAGGCTGCCCAGAAAAGTTTTGCCATCGCCCTCCTTCCAGGTTTTCAAGACCAGATCAAATAAAGCTCTGAACAACCTGGTTTGTTCTCACAGCTGACCCTGAGTTGAGCTGGAGCTTGAACTAGAGACCTTGTGAGGTTCCTTCCAATGTGATTTATCCTATGATCCTAGGATCTGCCAAAAATAACCCAGACGTAATTATAGCAAAATAATCCATGCATAGGAAAGATCAATGAATAATTCAGTCAAAGGGGAGAAGGCATGTATAAAACAGAGAGGAAAACCTTACACGTAATTCTGTCAGATGCATATGGAGACATTAATTTTGCTTTTGCAATGTATAAAAGTTTCTATCTGGAGAAGAAATGCTACCATACTTGTGAAGAAAACAAAATTAAAGTACTTTCTCATCAAAATTGTCCTACTTCAATAACCTCACAAAGTAGAGTGTTTATGACGAATATTGCTTTTACCAAGATCATTTTTACTTCTTTCACAAGAGAGCAGCATTTATTTATTTTATTTCAGGGAAAATTGACTGAACCAAATGGACAGTAGAAGTCTTCACCCTGTGTCAGCAAGGAGTAAAATCTAGGAAAACTCTTCTTCTTTTCATTCCTTAAAAGTTTAGTAGCTATTCTCCCGTCCTTACAATATCCACCAGGTTTCTTTTTCTCCCTTTCTCTCTCAGTCAGTGGGTAAAAGGCAAGTTGCACATTGTTGTCCTGTGATTCATCCTGAATACAAAACTACCCTTTTTGTAAGACATGTGGTGTTAATCACCATCTTCCTGTCACTTGATGTCAGAGTTGGCAATTTTTTAGTATCTTCATTGAGTGTCCATGTGTACACCATTTCCCATTTCTTTGCTGCATCCAAGTCTGGATAGCAAATGCAATTAAACCCATCTATTTCAATAGGGGGATTTTTTCTTTTTTTTTGCATATTCAGAACCTGCCTCATGTTTAGACAGTGTTAGATTAAACTACTCTCAATCCCAGTGGATATAAATCAACATATCTTTTAATACACGGGTTTTTTGTTTGTTTTTCTTCATCCATGCCAGTGTACTCCTCTAAGCTATTTATTTGTTTGAAAGGAAAGCCAAGTACATTTTTCCACCCCTGCCAATAAGCTGATTGTTCTTTGGCTCAAGCTGCTCAATATATTCCAGACTGGAGAAGGGAAGTCACTTGTCCTCAACAGCTTGGCAGTGTTTTGATATGTTAAACAGATGCTTGTGTTTTACACCCAATTCATAATTACTTATCACTGGTGGACTTAAAGATCTTATACATTAGCTTTTCCTGACTCTCAGGAGTCAAGATGTGCAACACCTCATTTGTTTCTCTTCTGTGTTTGTGCTTTGTGTTAATTCTATTGGAAAACTTTGTTTAGCTCAGGTTGCAGCATTAGGATTTGCATGTGATTCTTGGAGCAGGTCCTTCTGAGTACCTAAGGTTACACAGATAATTCCTCTGCTAAACTCCTTGTGTCTGTTCTCAGCAGAAGCAAGCTCAAGGAGAGCTGTGAAAAATGCAAACAAGTAACAACAATATATAATGAATTTGTGAAGGAAATGCTCAGTCTCACAGAAGTGTTTAGTTCTTGGACAGCTGTCTATGAAATGAACAGTTCAAAATTCCCTTGTGTAATTCTACAGCTAATATATATCAGTCTCCCTGTAGCACCAATGATAAATGGAAAATCTGTTTTGAGTTCATAAATACTTCCTTAAAATAAACCCAAACTTCTAGAAGTGTGTGATGTTAGGAATTCTCTTTCTGCCATCCATCCATTCACTCATTCCCAGATAACACAACTCAACCACCTCACTGCACCCTCCACACCTACACCATGCATTTTAACCAATGTGCATACCATTTGCTCAGAATTAATAATAAGTAAAATAGCTACCCCATACTAGAACTTTGCAGCCTAGAAAGTGATAAATTTACATAACACAGAACAATATGAACTTGGAAAAAATTTACATAAACACTAATGCACAGCCACTGTACTAAAGCATCCAGCACAACACACAACAGAAAGAATGTTTTCATTGTCAGGGTTGGGTCACAATCCCAATTGTTACAAGGTTACCTCATATAGAGAAGCTAACATAGGAAATTTAGATTGTGGACGTTGTTGATAATCAAAGAGCAGTACAAAAAGATAATATGAAGGAGACTGAGGAGAAAAAGGAAGGCACTAATAAAAGATGGTATAGCACAGCCAGAAGAAACAGAACATAAGCATTATTTGAATAGAATCAAAAATGTATACTTGGTAGTAAAAATTCACTAATTTCTAACAAAATAGCTCTAGTTAAAAAATAAACATGATTCTGTAGAAAAGTATTTTCAAACTTAATGATAATTCTATATAGTATTATCCCTAGTAATAAAATTTGTGATGTTAATAAGAACCAAAATGGAAGTGTAGTCTCAGATAAATGTGGATTTTTTTCCATGCTTTCACACTAAATCTACTCAGCAAAATGAATCACAGAAGGTCAATGTACAAAGGAAAGAATAATTTAGGTCAAAAATTTTATTTATAATATCCAATGAAGATACATATCACAAGAAACAGAAAAATATTCACTGTTCTGGAAATATAATTGCATTCAATGGCACCCAGACAAAAGTTATAGTAGGAACCTAAATAATAATCAAGGACATAAAGCAGTGATGCATGAAACAAAATTTTAGCAGACAAGTAGCTTGTCTCTTCAGAGTTGAACAACATAGGTTATGATGTAAAATGGTTGCCAGCAATATTCTTGGTTTGAAACCGAAGCACAGTTTGTGCTCTGAGGTTGCTGCATCACAAGAGTCTGCCCAGTTTCTGTGTGGATTTGGGTATGAGATTGTTTCTGTAGGTGACATGGGAAAAATACATGACATGGATTTTGTCTGCACCTCTGTGAAGGGTCAATTGCTCGGAAGGGGGCCAAGACAGCAGGGCAGAAAGGCAGGAATTGATGTGACCCCGGATCACCTGCCCTCTGTACCAACAAGCACTTCTGCTCTGAGCAGTTTTGCAAGCACTCAGTTATTGCAGAAAAGAAAAAAATGTTTCCAAATACATTTTGGAATCATTAGAAGGTAGAGAGTATCTTTTATTTAGAAAACTAAGACTAAGATTGCATCTGGTTTAGATGCACAGGGTACGATCAAGGGATGATTTTACATGGGTCTATAAAACTTTAAGCAACAGGAGGAATAAGGTCATCAGTGCTATTCTCTATGTAAAAATACAAGTAGAGTGTATCACTTGAAATGATTAGTTAGTGAGTTAAAACAAAGAGAGGTTTTTCATTCAACCTGTCTAGACCCTAGAATTCACTGATGCAGGATGGGGCAATCAGGAGAGAAAAGAATTTTAAACTGGCTGACCAGACTTTGCACATTTGTTACCCCCTACATCCTGGCCTTAGTGAACAAGTAGAAAAAAATTATTTGTAAAGAGAGAGATGCAAAAACCTGCATGTTTATGCTACATAAACAATCTGGGTTTGAGGTCCCATCCACCATTTTTATTGTTCAGCTGTGTGCCACAAAACAGCCTGTCATGCTCCTTTTGTGCTTACATCCAATCCAGAGGCCTTAACACTCCTGCACACAAGATGTTCTAACATAAATTTTCCTAAGTGTTGATTTATTGAAGATGTATTAGCCTTGTGACTAATACTGGTTTTTTTGAACATGTAGCTCTGCTGTTCAATAGGCCTTTTGAGAAGCCACTGCCAGCTTTTCGTTACTGCTATTTTAATGTCTTTCCATAGAAGCATGATCTCCTATTTTATAGCTGCCAAATGAGTTAGGAAAATAAGGAAAAATCTTATTCATACAGAGAGATCTCTACATTTTAGTGTAGGCAGTGTGTTCCAACAAGATACACTGGACAAGGAATTATACTCATTATGGTTTTTAGGTGTTTCATTCATATGACACCTCTTTTAAAATGTACCTGCATACTGTTAATTGTACCTTGAAAAAAGCATGTTGAAAATATGTGTTTACAGAGAAGTAGCAAACAAAATATTAAATCCAAAACCAAAGGGCCTGCATCAGATTTTGTATGCCAATGGCTTCAAACCTTCATATTTGCTGTTCCAGGAATATTATTTATGATGTCAGAAAAGGCTGCGTGAATCCAGGACTCTAAAACTTGCATTAGCACTTGAATTTAGTCACAATTAAATTCAGCAAAGTGAATCATACACCACTTTTCCAGCAATTCATGCTATTCCAAAAGTCTAAACTACACAGGATTTATACTTTTATTCAGTTCTTTAATTTACCTGCCTCTGCCTGTTACTAAAGCATACCTCACTTTCAGTTTTATCAGGATAAAATTGCCTCAGCATTAAGAAGCAGAAAACCAATTCCCATATTCAAGGAAATTGTAATTTGGAAAGATAATGAATCAGGGGTATCCTGGTTATCAAAATCCCTGAGCAATTTCTCAACTGTAGGTCACAACTTGATCAGGCAGTGTCCTGGTTGGACTGCAGTTTGGTTACCTCTGGCTGTCCCTTTTCACAGTTTTGTCTAAATTGGATACTTCCCAGGTGAAGCCACGCTTGTTTTCTAAGCTGTCCTTGGTCCCCCTCTGCTGCCAATTACTTCCTGACCTATGTCAAGCCCTGTGATTTCCCACCAATACTTACATCACCTGCTACTCCACCAGAAACAGCAATATTGGGAATGCTGACCCATGCAAAACTCCATATGGCTGCAGATGTTCCTGACTGCCGTGATGTCTAACCCACCTTACACTGAGCCAGATGCCATGGTAGTTAAAAGCTGGACAACATCCAGAGGCTACTGTATAGCACACTTCCAAAATTCTTCAATATGTAGAGATACAATAATTTTATCAATAACTAACTTCAGAAAAAAAAAGATTTAATGAGTTTCAGCAACAGAAACAAATATAATCCAGGATGTGCACTTACAGAGAACTATGGGTCATCCGCGCACACACGTTGTTGGTCTCATTCGTGTTTAGATATTATCTAATCAACTATAGTGCAGTGTACAGTCATGAAGGTGCATTTATTTTCACTCATCTTTTACTCATTGAATTCATCTTTTTTGCCAATAAGAAAGCTTAAAAATAATTATCACCACCAGCGTGAACATTTATGCTTCATTGCACAAACATTTGTGCTAAACAAACCTCAAAGGGGTATGTCCTTTACCAAAGCAATCTTACTAAAAAAATTTTAATGCATATTCAAAGGAAAACCTTACCTAGTATTTCTCCCTTAGCTCTGGGACCACAGAAAAGACATTGTCCACAACTTTCAGTCAAGCATTTTTGTGACCATCAAATTAAGTGAAAAATATTGTGAAGCAGAAGATCCTGTACAGCAGTTCACAGACCTGAAAAAAGTGCAATACACTAGTCAAACTTTTTTTTATCCCTACAAAAGTGAAGACATATCTTCTTTGCATGCTCTAGAGAAAATATCCTTATTGATTATCTATCTCCTTGGAGATTAAAATTACTGAATGTTTCTTCATTAAAGGACTTTTTATCCTTAACACTCTCAATAGATATCATCAAAAAGGATGTGCTTACAAAGAGAGACAATATTTTTTCTCTCTGAAGACAGGAAATCAATAGCAGATCTATAGAGGATATTTGCATTTAACATCATTAGCTAACTGTGCCCATCCTTGGTCACACATCAACATTAGAGCCAGGCTTTTAATTCATTCTAGGTTATGTGTTTAGAGACAACCACAGCAAAAGAAACATGACAGTGATCATTGGACTAGTTTTGATTTTACTGCTTATTTCACCTCTATTCATTGCATAAACATTATAGCAAGAGGAAGCTTCAGATGAAATTGTCACCTAGATTATCTCAGTAAGTAATTGAACTTTGATCTCTTTTACTGATTTCTATAGAAATGCAAAGTGACTCTTCAAAACTAAAAGTTATTTTTTAAGGAAATTTAAGAGGAAAACTTTCCTTAAGTTTAAGGAAACATAAGAGGAAAAGAGTAAGAAAGAAATGCATAGGACCTACAGGCAAGTTTTTCTTCCAGGTTTTGGGAGGCCCACTTGTTCTAAGAACCTACCATAATTGGGAACAGATGAAATGGCTGTCCATAAGCCTTTGTCTTAACCTGATTTAATCAGTGTGCATTCCTCTGAGCTCATAGGCACTGTTTCATTCTTTGCAAAGTTTCTTTGTCTGGTCTGGGAATTTGGAGCCTGTCCAATCTGATTAGTTCATCAATAAAGGTATAGAGGACAAAAGTGATCTACTAAAGAGTTTGCTATTCATTCAGCAGCTTCATTTATGTTACTATCCTTGACACCTTCAGGCAGGTCTCCCTTAGGACTGATTTACTCTTTTTACTTCTGAGAGATGAAAAAGAAAGAAAATCAGGCAGGCATCAGTAATATCAATTAGAAATAAACAACAACGTGTCCCGCTATGGCCATAGGCTACTCAGAAGAGATATGGGTAAGGATAACTGAGTATTGTACTGGCAGTTTTCTAAAGAAGGAAACATCCCATTGGAGTCACCCTCTGGCCTTCTGGTGCCAACACCCTGCTACTGCCATTTCTCTGTGACTCAGGGCAAAGGCATAAGCATGGAGGAGATAAGTGCAGCTGTGGTATGAGCTGCTCAGATAACTGTGGGAACAGAACCAGGTAATTGTCCTAGGCAGAGACACTTGCCAGGATAGAAAGTAATATCTTCCCTAATACATAGTAGGATCTATTAAAGAGAATATTAACTAAATATAAAAATAATTAATATCCCTTTGGACTAAAAGACAGATTTAATAATTTAATAAGGGGCATAAGTCTGCCTAGAAAGAACAAAATGACAGAGCATCAACTTTCCAACGTTAACACTGAAATCTGGCTATGCAAAATTCACACTACAATCTAAAACTGCAGTCATAAGAATAAAGAGCAGCCTTTCTGCACTTTCTGGATCACAATTCACATGTGCAGATGAGGTCATGCCAGCCCTATGGTTTGTGGCAAGAGCATGACAGTAACCAAGACAACAGCACAAATGCTTCCTGCAAATTCCTCTTGTCAGAGTATAGAGAACATGGTGACCAGCGTATTCTTCCCTCCAGATAAAGCCCAGCCATTTATCTTAACACAAGTTCTCATTAAGACTGAAGCCTGTCTCAGCTAATCAACATTAATTCTTGCTTTATCATGCCCAGTTTTAATCAGCTGGTGCATAGTTAGGGGCTCAAATTGGGGAACAAAGAATCCATAAATTGTACCTCAACATTCAGTAGAAGCAAATCTAAAATTCCCTGTGGGAAATTGCACAGGGTAGAAATACTTCTGTGAGAATGGGTCCTACAAGTATTTTGCCCTACCACTGATACTCTTCTACTGCATTACATTGTATTAACAGAGTACTTAAGCATACCTATTTATTCCTCTTTACCTCTCAGATCTAAATGCAGTTAAGTCCTTCAAGTTTGTGGATTAGCATTGCATTTGAAATTTGATGCCTTCTTTCGGAAAGGATGAACAATTCTTGAACTCTAGCAACTCCAGCATGACCTGAATACATTTCTGAACTTTGAAGTAGTTTTCATTAAATTTCAGTGCACCTCTGCTCTTATTGCTCTCTAGGCAGCTGAATGCTTATTAGTACAAAACCTTCTGAGTTATGTTCATCATTACTTTCAGGTTCATGGCTGCTTGAGTTTCCCTGACAACAGGATGAGTTTATTCTTCACATTCATTTTCCTGCTAATAAATTTCTCAGGTCACATAAGTTCATTTCAAAGAGGTGTCTTCTTTTGCTAAGTGCCATAATATATCAGTCATCCAGACATGTGATGTCTTCAGCTTCCAGATTCTCCTTGGACTGTGTCAGGACACACCTTCCCTTGGCACTGACCCACACACCCAACCCAAACCTTACTGATGCCTTTTTTCTTTACAGCATCTTTAGATGAGCTGTATTTTCTAACCTGCAGTTCTTGGTACACAAAATTACATGCAAGAAAACATGTTTCTGTCTATTCTGGTAACCAGTCATTATCAAATGCAAACTAATTCCTCCCTTTTGAAGACAGAGGTACCATCTGGAGTCACAATAAAAATAATTTTAATTTTTTTTAATACTCTTGCTGTTATCTCTTGCTTAATAAACTCCAAAGTCATAACAACTTATTTTAAGCAGAAGGGCTGCAAAATCCACCCACCCAAAATTTACCACAGGTATGTGCACTAAAAAGACACCATAAATTTAGGACTCAGTTCTTACTAGGATTTCTATATTTTATCAAGTCACTGTGCAGTCAGAGTGAACAAAATACCAAACTTCTATTTCCTCTATAAAATCTGTTCCCTTTATATTGATTAAATTCCTCTATCAATAGCTAATTATTTCCTAGTACAAAGTCTCACAACTGAACTTAAAAAACTTTTTCTGAGAATCCACATTTTCTTGTGTGCTAGGCTGTATCTAAGCTACTTCGGTATTTTTGGGCCTAGGTTTTTGAGAACTTTTTAAATTTCTCAAAACTGTCTGTGTTCTCAGGGTAGGTTTTATGGAAGAGATCTTATTAACATTTTATAATATGATGAAGAGAGATAAATTTGAGGTTAGCTAAGAGACTTAGGGCATCCTCTGGGGAATCTTACTGTTGCCATTAAAACTGCAGAGCTGTACTTTTCTGCTTCTTTACTTAAAGATCAAATAAACTTTTAAATAAAAAGAAATTTTGGGTATGGAGCGCTGCAAGCTTGCCAGCTATTAGATAATTGTATTTTCACACTTTCCACCCTAATGGTGGATTTTTGGAGATGTTACTCAGTTATAAACAATCCCAGAAGTTGATTGGATGTTAAAGCAGGAAGAGAGTGGAGTTGTTCCTATTTATCCAAGTAAGCTGTTGCTCATTTTAATGCTGTAGTTTTCCCTCATACTCTTCTGCTGTGTCGTGATTAAATTAAAAGGCCCAATAGGCAGACAAAATGTGGGAAGTTATTGCACTGATATAACCTATTCTGGGAATTGAAAAAGACTGAGACTTTCTTAGCATGCTCTCAGCTTTCATAAGAAAATCATCTACAGGTCCTTCTGTAATGACAGTTAGCAAATCAAATACTCATTAGTGGTGGGAAAGTGTTTACAACAGGTCAAATCCATATCCTCTTTCATAGTCATTAAAAAAATAATTATAACCTACTTAGAAAGAACTCAAAAACATTTTAGCAAAGTATATTTTGTTGCTACTTCTAACTATTTATCAAATTTATCAAAGAATCCTGGGTTTAAATGTGTGATTTTCAGCTTTTCCATAGACTTCATGCAGATTAAGAACCACACATCTATGCATGCTCAAAACTACAGAAAAGTCAAATGTCAGAAAGGATTAGAAGAAATTTAACTTTTAGAAGTTAAATATATTGGGAATTCTCAAAGAAAACAATATTTTCTAATAGGCATGGAACATCTTAGAGAATCAACTGTCCCCTGCTCTCTCTTTTCAACACACTTTTCCATAATATGTCCAAATTGTACAATTTCTAACTTATATCAGCTTAACTATCTTATGCTGCTGATTAAGTCTGCCTGCACATTCTTTTATTATGGTTTTTTAAAGTTCCAATGTTGTCAACCATTTAACTAAGCTAAATTAAATTAAAGTACATGAAAAAGATCAGCCTGCCTCCACTAATGTTTTTCAAGGATACTCAAACTATTAACAGATTTGCAAACATTTTAAACTAACAAGGGCACATGCTTTTTTTAGTCATTAATAAAATCATCTTTCTTTTCTTGCATTAAAGATGAAATCATTAGACACCTAACTGTCAGACTGAATTTCCTTCTGCTTATGGCTTAAACTGGCTCTCTAATTACTGCTGAAAAGCTCCACTAGCAATCCTTAATGCTGCCAGCCTTATTTTAGATTTCAAAATGGAAAGTTCTAAATTTTAGATTCTGAAGTGTAAAGATGCACCCAATATAAGATCTTCTCTATGCACAGGTTCATAATGCGATTTATTAACACCTGTGGAAAAAGATTGAGTATATGGACAATTATAAATAAAAGTATTTTATACTTATGTATTTTACATGCACCCAGTCTTCACTTGGCAGGTGGTGTACTAAGAAATGTGTGCATTAATATTTTTCCTCCATAACACTGTGGCACTAGCTGGATGCAGGCTTTCTCCAGATCATGCATTGGCCATCACTGCCAGTAGTCATAACTACAGTTAATACAAATGGGTTTCTTGTCACTATAACTACTATAAATTCACTATTTATCCTTTACCTGAAGCACTGAACAAATTACAGGGAGAGGGCAATAAGCAATCTCTGAAGGCAGCCAACAGCCAGGGCTGTCATCCACAACAGTAAATTATCGTTCCTTATCTTGTGTGTACACCCAACCACAATTCCATCTGTAAAGTACAGCTGAGACTTTAAATAAAGTCCCACATATTACCTATACAATGTTTTCTGAGGAGGTCATTTGAGACAATCTGAGCTAGATTTGTCAGATTAACATCACAGAATCTAAACGTGCCAGAGCCAAGCTCAGCACCCCTTGTTCCTCCAGGCAGTGCATTCTGCAGAGCTGTGCTGGTTCCTTTTATTCCTTCCTTTGCAGACCCCACATTGTAGAGATGTCTTTGTGCAAAAAGCTCACAAGACTTCAAAAACCCTCCCACATGCTCCTTGCTATCCCCTACTTTTCAAAGAAATAGAGAAAGAGACATTTCACCTAGTGACGAATTCGCTGCCTAAAGCAGAGGTAAAGGGGAGATAAAGATGATTTGTCTTGTTTTCTACCAGACAGCACAGACATGTCAGGTGTTTTGAAGTCTGGGACAGCTAGAGTTCATTTCAATGATCCCCTACCAGTACACCATTACACCGGTTAATTGCTGTGACGGAGATTTTGGCAACAGCAAGTAGAACTTCTAGCAAGAATTTTCTAGTAAAATAATCTCATTTTACAACAGTCATGGTTTAACCCTAGCTAGCAGCCAAGCCCCACAGAGTGACTCACTCACTCACTCACTCACGCACTCACTCACTCAACTCACTCACTCACTCACTCACTCCCCCACCAGAGGGATCAGGGAGAGAATCTGAAAGGTAAAAGTCAGAGAATTGAGATAAAGACAGTTTAATAGAGGAAACAAAATCTGCACACACAAGCAAAGCAAAACAAGGAATTAATTCACTGCTCCCTATGGGTAGGCAGGTGTTCAGCCATCTCCAGAGGGCAGGGCCCAATCACACAAAACAGGTGCTTGGGAAGGAGAGAAATGTTCCCTCCTGCCCTCTTCTTCCCTTCAGCTTTATCTACAGAGCATGATGTCACATGGTCTGGAATATCCCTTTGGTCACTTTGGGTCACCTGTCCCAGCTGTGTCCCCTCCCAACCTCCCATGCACCCCCAGACTCACCAGTGTGTCAGTGTGAAAAGCAGAAAAGGCCTCAACTCTGTGCAAGACCTGCTCAGCAACAACAAAAGCATTCTGTATTATCAACCCTGTGCTCTGCACAAAGCCAAAACACAGCCCCATACCTGCCACTGTGCAGTAAATTAACTCTACCCTAGCCAAAACCAGAAGAGCAACATAGCCTGAAGTCCTCAAAAGCCCATGAACCCATAATAATTATTTATTCAATAATTTAGCGACCATTTTGCAGTTTAATGTCATTTTCCCCATATAACAACCTTCTGAATCAATATGCCATTAGAGTGTCAAAAATAGTTTAAGGATCAATGAGCTATAAAACTCACATTGCTGCATAATCTCTATTTTTCAGTGAACTGTAAGGTGGTCCTTTGCTTCACTTGTTTTATTTCTTTTCCTTCTACCTTAGGCTTTCCTCTGATACGCCAGTCATATGTCCACAACAGACAGGAGTCTCTCTGACAGGTATAATAGATCAACTTGATAATCATTTGCTCTTCTCTGCTTGCCAGTTATTTACATCCCCATCCTGATTCTTCCCCCAGCTTTTTTTAAAATGACATTAGATAATATTTGAAAAGTCACCTTGCTTCCAAGCCCAGGCCTTAATCAACACAAAAAAAGGGGAAAAGGGTCTTTAACACCAAGTGCTTCTGTTATTTCAGACGTTTTTAACAGGGCTGAAAGAGCTACCTGCTCATTGCCACAGGCTCTGCCTTTCTGAGGATCGCTATGCACTGCTGCAAGACATGAATAAGAGTTGTGGAGGAGAATATTGCCATGGAAATACTTACAAATGCCTTCATCTCTGAGTCACGCTACCACAGGGATTTTCTGGCTTGCTGGGAATGACTCAAGTGTTTACTGCCCAGTTGCAAATTATATCCCAATTATGTCCGGATTCTGGAAGTATCCCCTCTCTCATCATTTTCTCTCAGGGTGAGCTCTACAGCTCCTCCTCATGAAGCTACTGTGTTTATTGGTTTTGCTTTTCTGTTCTCTTCCCTAAACACATCCAATGGATGTCACAGCTCCAAATATAGATTGTTAGACTAAAAGTCTTTGCCCAAGCACCTTCTGATGCTAAAAGGTATCTAAACAAAGATCAGTTTTTTTCAGAAATGTTCCCTGTTCCTCAGCCCCAACACAGTCATTTATAATTAGACCTTCATGAGATGCTATCATCTATGTTCGATAAATATTCCAACTGCAGGGCAAAGGTGTGCAGCTCCACTTACTTCCATCATCCCTCCAACGTAAATTCATCCTTTGTTAGGACATAAGTTACTAGGTGGTATTTGAGAGTTATTTGTGTTTCTGTGCAGAAAGATTCTCCAAAACTAATGCACACTTTCTGTATTTTCTTATCTAATATGCTGCTATTTTTTTCGTCTTTCTGAATGGTCCAGGCTCAGTGGGCTCTAAGTATTAAATTTTAGTCTTATCATAAGGATCTTTGTTTTCAAGTCTGTGAAATCTAGAATTTCTAATAGCTGGTCCATGTTCAAAATGTAATATCCATCAAAACACCTTAACCATCTGCTAAGTGCTTTTACTTGCAAATGCAACAGAGGTCAGTATCTTACTCTTAGCCTTTCTAAACATTTTGTCTTTATCTGCATAGCTCCATGATTTTTTTTTAAGTAAGGTGTAGATTCTCTTCACTTTGCAAGAGAGACAATTGGCAAATAACCTCTTACAAAATGGAGCAAGAATGACAATACAAAGGCTAATCATTTGCAGACAGTCATGTGCTGGTGTACAAATTTGCAACTTAACTATGGCTGTCAAGAGATGATCAGAGCTACATTATGAGTTGCCAAGCAGAGCCTGTTCAGCCTGTCCCTTGGTCAAGCTCTAATAAATTACAAAACTTACATTAAGTTCCCTAAGCAACAGAAAAGTGTCAAGTCAAAGTACAGCTGTCACCTTTCCAATATTGTTGTGAAAACCCTGCATATCAATTTATCTCTGCACACTTCACTTCAGCTTAGATTCCCTGGATGTTATCAAAGCAATTGGAATTGGAAGCACAACAGAATCATTAGGAAAGGCAGCACTGCATGTTATTGATCCACGCATGCCTTTGTCCTCTCCCTTCACTGCCACCCAGTCCCCTTCTGTCAGGATGCTGTTGGTGATAAAATACTTGTTCACTTAATTACTTTCATTAATGATGAACCTCAAGCTTCAAAACATGCAACAAAGACAGGACACTAATTAGGTATAGAATTACCTTTATCAGATTAAGTTCAGTTAATCCATGATTGTTCCCATTTAATTATTTCAGAGAGTACATCTTTTCTTAGAATTACCATCCACTGAAAACAGTAATCTTTTAGCCCCAGTATAACCAGATATTTTATGATGACATCTTTGGGAGATGTGTAGAAGACATAAAACTGAAATATTTTCAAGGCAATTCAGAAGGGCAGCAAGAAATCTCAAGAAATCTGAATCTCCTTCTGATAAAAGGGAAAAATCAAAGGTATAAGGAAAAATGCTATTTCTTTTAAAATTTAGTAAAGTAT
The DNA here is from genome assembly GCA_013397075.1 of Rhabdornis inornatus. NCBI lineage: Eukaryota > Metazoa > Chordata > Aves > Passeriformes > Rhabdornithidae > Rhabdornis > Rhabdornis inornatus. The sequence continues at coordinate 1,964,462 of VWZS01004141.1, read as the reverse complement.
TATCTGTCTTATAAAATTATGTGGCACTTACTGATTTATTTTCTGACCTCTGTAGCACCACATCAAAGCTTGTTGGTCTTAACCATACTGCAAGACTGTGGAACCCTGATGTGCAAATTTCACTGCTATGAAGCTGCTGTTTGCCTTTTTTCCCTTCTTGTGCAGTGTTGCAAATTTATCTGTGGCACATGTCCTCCTCATAGGACTTTTAATACAACCAAAATGCTGATACTTTCAGAGCAAAGATACTCAGGTTCCAGTAAAACAAATCGTTCTAAATAGCAGCATAGCCTTGTAACAATGGATAAAATGTCTTCCATGAGGAGTAAAAATATTCTCGCTTAGTCCCTAAGCTCAGAAATATATTTCCTCTAATACTTACCTGCTCACAGAATTCCCACTACTTCACAGATAATGTTTTCCATTGAAGGGTAATTCACTGCAGAACTGCTCCCAGTAGGAAGCACAGGACAGACCAGGCCAGCTTATCCATTTTTCAAACCTATATTGTCCTCCAGATCCTTTAAGCCTTGCACAGTTTAGATAGCCTTGTGTCCTGAGGCATAAAATATATACCCTTAAAAACAAGATCAGCACTCTGGCAAGCCTAGAGCTCTCCCATTTAATCACTTGGAATTTAAATAAAATTGTGATAATCATGATGAAGTGAAAAGCAGCACAGAGTACCCACTAGAAAGCTAGACTGAGGCTTTAGATCAGTCTAAGGGAACAGGATCTAAGCAGTGTGTGGAAGAGCCTCCTGTACCATCTGGCTTGATCATTCCTTGAAGGAGTATCAGTAAGGATGTGGTTTTGTTCCTACATCTGCTTGGTGCTCTCCTTCACTTGAGGATTTTTGTCTAATAGTAACAGAGGAATTATGACCTGACTGTGAAGAAAGAATTAAACTAAAGTTTCTTCACCATACACAGATTCATGAATTAGCTGCAAGCCTGTTGCCTGTTTTACCACTATTTCCCATCAAATACACAGCATCAGCCCTTAAAAACCACAAGTTTTATAGGACTCTACACGAGTGATACATAATTAACAATCTTGTGCTTATATTGAGGAATTGGAATGGTTCATAATACTACATAAATATATTAAGTATAATCAAAATCTTAAAAGGAAAAATGTAATCCCCTTTAAAACCAACAGGTGTTTCTGATATAATAGTCTCTACAAGAGTAGGGAAGAAGAGATTCTTCTTTTCTTAAGAAAGAGAAAAATTATTTGTATAAGAATGGGGACGTAAATTACAATGGAAAGAGTTAATAAGGGAAAACTTTGTCATGTCTGACTACAAAAATGTTTTTACAATTAAGGATGAAAACACAAGGAAGGTATCAATGAGGAGGACTCTTAAGCTCTTGGAATGACGGCAGTATTTAAAAATCACCATTATCTTTTTTCTCTGGTAAAAGAGCAGCTCAAGTGAGAGCTCTGACAGGGAGAAGTTACCCCCAGTAACAACACTTGTGAACAGCAGTGATCTCCATGAGTGCTGTCAGTTCAACTAACACCACACAGAGGAGATAAACCACTAGTAAAAACAAAGTTAGTTTCGCTTGAATTTCTTAATTTTCCTTGGATTAAGAGCAAACACATGATGATCAGGCATCAGCTCACTTCAGACCTTTATTTGCATGTCTTCACCTTATCCCATTGAATTACATAGATGGAAAGCCTCCCAGTTAATAAATGTGATAGAAGCAAAATTACTTCCCTAGAGAACAAAAAAAAAAAGGTTAATCAGTTGAAAATGCAGCATGGTTCCTATCATAGACTCATTTAAATGTGGTATGTGCAGTGCAGTGAAATGAGGCAGATAGAACTTCAATTCCTTACATTGTAATTTTCTTCTTATTAAATGTTTTAGCTGTTCCTATCAAGGAAATAGTTATCTTTTCAGGGCCTGCCCTACTTTAGGCATAATATGCATATGTGGCTCTCTTGAAAAGCAATACCACTTCCTTTACCTAAATTTGTTGCTGTAAACCAACACATCAAGCACTGGCTGAAGTTTTTTATGGGTTAGAGTCTTTTCGGGTTTATTTGTAACATATCCTTTCACATCTCCTGTTTTATAGTCATGTTGGCAATAATTAATGCACCTTTTTGGCCTGACAGCAATAGTGATTCATTAGGGTTCATTAAATACAGCAAAAAATCACCTCTCATCCACAGACATTTTAGAAAGCTTAATGGATATTTTAATGGCAACAAAAAGATAAGGTTTGTCAGTGAGTAACAGACATGTTAGAGGGTATGCCTTAAAAAGGCTGTCTACAACAGTCTGAGTAAAGCTCCAGAGAGGTAAAAAACCAAACAAAACCAGCTCCATGCAAAAAAAAACAACCCTCTAAGAATTTGCTCATAATGAGTATAGGCAGCAAATCAAAAACTGAAAAAAGGATACAAATTAATTTTGTGTCTCACGACCAAAGCTGCAGGGAACAGTTTACCAGAAATTCAGTCTGGTGAATAAACCCCTAAAGGCTCACTTGGAAAAGCTTGAAAACGGACTGGCATTTTCCCATCAGGCATGGGATGAAAAGCAAACCTGGGAGCTGCCAATATTTATCTCTCTGCATTTGGAGACTGTGTATTTTATCTGAGGAGGAAACCAGCTGGGGAGGGGAGAGGCAGAAAGGCTGTATGAAACCAGAACAAACATTTTACTGTTCCATTTTTTTCCCTCACAGCGATTTCCCTGCTGACATTAATTAAAATTTCTTTAAGGTTATGCACTTGGAGAGTTTGGGAGTTATTTTTTTCCTTAAATAGCTTATTAACCATATGACAGGTTTTGTTCTGCACAGTGCATTCAATACTACAGGATCCAGCAGCAGCTCCATCACCTTCAGAGCTTGCTTCTACAAAAGAAAGGCTCTAACACACCAGCTGCAGCACATCCTGCTGGAATCAGTTAAAACACCACTACCACAGATATTTTTCATGTTTCTTTGCCCCCTCACACAGCATTACAAGAATAGTATTTGCATAAATAACCATATATCCCTCATTCACACCAAGGCAGCCACTCCTCACAGACAATCCTGCAGGCTGCTCCCCACCCACCCTGCCCCACAACTGGCAGCACTGTCAAGGCCTCCTTTTCCAGATTTACTGCATGAAATATTTCTGTTTATGCAACAGAATTGATACTGATTTTAAAAATGTGATCTCTCACCATAGATGGCAAAGTTTGCTATCTGCCTGCTTGCTGGGATTTCTGGTTAGAGAAGGTAGATGACTTTGGGTGTGTGCTGATGACCAGCAGTTTAGACTGGTAACTGGAGCATCCTGAACAGATAATGAGCCCAGGGATGTTTGGAATAAATATTAAAAAAACCCCCAACAAACAAAAACAACAACAACAAAAAAAACAATGTGATGTTTCTCCAAGTTTGCCAAGTCTGCAGAACTTGGCAGCAAATCTTGTGAGAAAATATTAGTATTGCCACTGTATATATTATTTTTTACTTAGTAAAAAGAGATCCATGAAATAAATCCTTGTTCTGCTGCAAAGTGGAAACAAACACAACTTGCTTAAAAGGTGTCACATACACACCACCACCACATGTAATGAAATACTTAAGGTTCTTTGTATTACTCTCTAAAATATGCTTTAATCAAACCAATACAGGTGACAGACGAGTGTTACTCTGTCCTAATTTACATGTCAACTGAAAAGACAATTTTCTGCTTATTGTTAATTGTGTCTGAACAGCGCTCACCAGAAACTGTCTCAAGACATAGACCTCGTTTGAAGGTAGAGGTTTTCATTGCTAATTAATGAAATATCAACACACAAACCTTGGAAGGAGTGTGACTGAACCCTGCAGCAGCTGGCTGCTGTAAGGCATGATGACGTTTTGACAGACCCGAATCATAATCCATTGTAGCTCACAGAGCTAAATCTCGATTTCCCAGATATTTTGCTAAGCAAAACTCAGTTTTTCTTGATGTTTTAATGGAAAATTCTTAGATTTCTCGAATAAAAGGTATCACCTATCCACTCTGTAATTTTTAATTGCATTTAATCTGCAACTTTTCAGATATGCAAAAAGTATCACTGAAAGACAGAAAATACTTTAAAGTCCTAACTGAGAGTACAACCCCAAGATTTAGTAGCGAGATTTTTAAGCTGAATAATGGGTAAGAGGAACTTGGAGTTGAGAGAGGAGAAGGGAAAAAACATCCACAATTTACTTGATTTCTAGTGTTGTGTCAGTGATCTGTGAATTAACTGTATAGCTTTACCTTTGGGATTTTTTATTTCAGCTGAGGAGTTAACAAAAAAAGGAAAACAAAAAACTTTAAAAACCATTGTTACTTAGGACAGTTATCAAATTGTTGCATTCTATCTAAGTGGAAACCATCTTAGCCTTCAGAATCAATTTTGGCTTTGAGAAATTTCACCATGTACTTTTCTACATTACTTCACCCTTCACAATCTGGTCACACTGACATGCCCGAAAGTACTCAAGAATTCATTTCTGTGTGTTAACCTCTTCAATGGGGAAAATAATTAGTTGAAAAAAAGGGAAATTAATATATTTTTTGACAATATACATGCAACTTCAGTAGCAACAACTTGCTTCTATCTGCCAGCACAGAGTGCAGAACTTAGCTAAAGTAATAAGCAAAAACCCACTAAACTTCTCATTGAGATGAGTTCACTATTGTTATCATAACACATGTGAGCTAAAAGCTGTAAATATTGGGAATACAGCTATTTTGTGATATTTGAATATATTGTAAGGAAGTTGGGTTTACTTGTTTCTAGGCATTTAGTGGAGAAATTGCTTCAGCAATTTGATGCAGAAGAAGTCCATGCTAGAGAGAAGTCAACTAGTATACGCTTATAAAAAGAATAGAAGAAGAAAAGATGAAAACAAACTAATTTTAAAAAGGAGCCTAAAACAAATTCTAATCTTCTGGTTTGTACAGATGAATACTGAGAAGATTAAATAAAAATATATTTTTTAAAAGCCCTAAATTCCAAAATGTTCCCAAAGCACTTGTCTTTGACCAGCTGTTCTCCACATTTCACAATAGCATGGTTTATAATTCACGTTGAAAGGGCATTTAATTATGAGAAGTGATCTGTGGGTTTGCTACACAGTTGTCAGTGAAAAGAGATGTTGAGTAAATTAAGCAATCTCCTGCTTGTAATCAGTCATGAACATGGTTACACAAACTGTCAGTCACAGTCAGCAATTATTGAGACCCCCACATGATTGAAGTTGATTAGACACAAATATTTTCAGTCCATTCAGTGGAAGTTTTGAACACTCAGCAACTCAAAGGGTCAAGCCTCAGCTTTATGTGGAAGTGGCTTTTCCATGTACATCACACTAACAGAAGAACTGCTCTGCAATTACTGCAATCACTACAGACAAAAGAAAAAGGATATAACTAAGATTAAGCAACACACTGGTTTTGTATAAAATACTTTTTTTGTCAGCAATCTGCACCTGTTTGTTTTATTCTTTTTTCTTAAGACCTGCTCTCAGTGGGAGTGGAGGAAAATATCTCTAGTGAAGACCACAGTCAAACCTGACTCCATGTGCAAGACGCTTAGATAAGCTTATCTTCAGTAGAGTCTGAAGGAAGTGATAAGAAGGACCTTGCTCCTCTCTGTTCACATTCCTGCTGTATCACTACTTGTTTTGTGGAAATTAGCTCCTGATTAGATGGCTGGAGAAACAATACCTAGCAATGGGATGTGATTTGCATTCGTGTTGTCAGGATTTAACTTTTTCTCCGGGTCTTTACAGGTAAAAAACTCAGCAGTATGATAGTCTAATAAAATTCAACAAACCAACCCAATCAACTGTTTAGAAACTGTTTATAAAAATTTCCCTGTTTTTTCTGCAAAGCCTTTCCCTATTCCTTCCGGGAGTTAGTAGAATTTATATTAGAGAAGGGATTACACTAGCATTTCTGGGGTAATTTTTCAAATAATAGCATCATTCTTACAACTTAGGTAGGCCTGATTTTTTAAAAAATGTTAATTGCAATGTAAGACTCCATAGAACTGACCTGTAGTGATAACAGCATGGTTTTGAAGCATAAAGTTACATCCTCAGTCTCTAACACATTTGACTCAGCAACACATGCTTGCAAGACTTCTTCATCTAACCATAGGATTGGCTTCTCAGGGAAGACAAATCTGGTACTGTGTAAATTAAATTAAGAGGTGCATAAATACCTCTTCTTTAAGTATTGCTTTGGCCAAGGGGCTTTTTTATTTATCTTTTTTTTTAAAGCAACTGCTAGCAGTGGCAGTAGAGGAAAACCTCAGCGTACTTGGTTCAAGAAATAGAGCTTTCAAACTTGCTGCTTTCTTAAACTGCAGAAGCTTGTTGGAACAGAAAGAACATCCTGATATAAGTAAAATAGGAAACACTCCGATCCAATAATTCCCTGCTTCGAAATACTAAACCAGAAGAAAGAGAAACCTCAAACCCAACCCTCACACAAAGACACCAAAGCTATAATGGTAACCACAGCCCAGCACTGCCTTCACTGGTTCTGAGGTATATATGATGTTTTTCTCCAGCAGTAAAAAGTGAAGTCGTGTTAATGTTGAAAAAAAAACACTAAAATTGGTCAAACTGAGGTCTGTTTCCTCCTGATCTATGAAACTGATATTCTCACTTTTATTTTCAGCCTTAACCCTACACTTGCTTGAACCTTTGATAGCTGTTCTGCTTCCCTTCTCTTGCCCTCATCCTAGACACCTTTGTGCACAGCATATACAAATAAAAAAGAAAAAAAATATTTCATACCCATGGGTAAATAATTTAATGACCCTCTATAGTGGCAGCAAACTGTGCTACTGCTTTGTATTGAATGTCAGTTTTCCTTTGGAAATGGTTTTATTTACAGGTTACTGTAAAATGAGTTTGTTTACTCCTCATATTCCTATAGCACATTTGAAAGTTAATTACAAGCAGAAACTAAAGCTAGTGAAACTATAATTTAGTGCTGTTGAACATGGACAGGCTATTTGAGAAAAGGCATTTTCCAGCAAACTGTGATCCATTAACATAATAGGAACCACAAAGCCAAGGCAGCATTTGTCACCACAGATAAATCACATATTTACATTGGGAGATAATTCAAGTATGATGAGGACAAACCACAGTGAGCTTCTCAGCTAGGTTTAGAAAAGGTGTGAGATTTGTGAAATAATACACATTCACCTAATATTAGCTTTTAACATAAATCACATGAACACCAGAGAACCATTTCCTCCAATATCTCACCTACAAAACTGCATCCTTATGTCCAGATTGGAATGAAGCAAAATAGGCTGCTTCAGGATGAAAGTATAAAATATGAATGTGCTAAATGAAATATTCTAGAGGCCTGACAGTCTCGAGATTGTAAGTATTTGTCTGAGATATAAGAGACATGACTAAATTCCAAGCTTTTCTCTGCCTCTTTTCCAGTGCTACCTTTGGAAAGAATATAAATCTATTTTCTGCTTAGATTACTGAAATTTTCTCTTGAGTCTTGATTGTCTCTTCCTACTGTATTAAATCTCCCAAGTATGTAAGATAAAAAGTGATATCAAGACAACTCAAGGTAGCAATGTAATTAATGTACATCCTCAATGTCTGCCAGTCTGGGTATTTGCAGAGTGTCTCACTTTTTAGACAAAAGCTGGAAAAAAACCTTTTCTAGTCAGCAGATTTGCCTCTAGGTGTTCAAGTGGCATGCACCAGGAGGGTTTTTTCAGTTCTTTTTGCTCCTGCATTACCAATGACACGATGATAGGATGGTAATTGAAATGTTTTCCCACCTGGAGTATGCAGTGTCACCTGAAGACAGCAATGAGGAATCAGTTTGGTGGCAGGGGCCCAAAGATTCCACACGAGACTTTGCAGACCCTGAACTGGAGAGAGCATGTCAAAGGCTGAGCAGATAAATGAGTCTCACTTCCTCCTTATTTAACTAAAATTAAAAGAGCATTTGCATTCATAAATATGCTTGCATGCATGCTTACTTATGAGGGCATAGTTTAGAAGTTTGATCAACCAAACTCAGATTAACATGATAGAATATTATACTGGATAGAAAGAACAAAACCATGTTACACTGTATTCAAAAAACACATTTAACACACTACTTCCGAAACAAAATCATGAAGGTACACGAAGAAATTTTATATCTGATGTGTTTTGAGACATGAAAATTCCAAAGGATATTTTCTCTGTACTGTAAAACTTTAGCATTGATTCAGGCTTCAAAACTAGAAGTGTGGAGTGCAGTTCCTTTTTGGGTGCCTCTTACCTCAAGACTGATGGCAAGAAGTGGGCCAAAAAAAGCTACTGCCAGCACTTCTTTGGCATGATGTATGCATAAAATGTTCACAGTGTCTTCTTTGCAAGATTAATGTGTCAGGAAAGGGCAGAGGCACTTAATTTGCTAACCTCTTCATGACTACAGTTCAAGAGACTCAGCAATCCAGGTCATTCACCCTGCACACTTGGCTTTCAACAAATGCTTGCTGGTTTTACATTGTTAAGGGATTAATATACTATAACTGTGGCAATGAAGTGACACGAGCCACTCAGCTTTATTCTTATCAGCTGTATACAATGGTATATTCTTCACAGCTAGGTGATTTCTCCCTTCTGACACTTTATAGGGGTTTATTTCATGGAGTATCATTTGTTGTTGTGCAAATGTCATGGGAAATGAGGTTCACTAAACATAAATCTTTTCAGCCTTCTCTTTAATACTGCTGGAGATGAAGAGAGGGGAAACAAACTCTAAGAACTGACAGCTCAGAATTTTTAGCAAAATTAATTTATGGCAAGAAGTTGCAGTCTACACCAAAATCCACTTTTTAAAATCACTGCATACTACAGTGGTGCACACTGATTATCTGTTTTGAAACAGCAACATGTCTCAAACATCTTCTAGCCTTTATTCACTGCTCATTCTGACATGCAAGCACATGGTTTAGTAATGGGATTATATTTATATCAATCCTATTACATGATCGGATTACAGTTTCTGATCCCAGGAATGCTTTTCAGCCCTAACAGGAATTTTACATCATGCAGCTTTAAGGACCAGCAGTTTCTGCCAGTGAGCATCTTAGCTCTGAAATATTTGCAGATACGAGTAGGTACTAAAAAAGGCAGCAGAGATGTATAGAGTTTGCATATACGATAATTGTACTAATTTCATTAATTCTGCTAAAGTAATTAATTTCTTTTATATTTTTACTCTGTTCTAATTAGTCAATTCAGGAAATTAAAAACAACATTTGGTGGGCTATGTTTCAAGAACAACAGACAAGGTACTCAAGAAACAAAGCCTACAGTGTCTTTTCCAAGATCCTTCAACTGTGATAAAGAAAAAATTACCCCTTCTTCCTATATCTCAGTCTCTGTCTTGCCAACTTGGAGTTTATATTGTCTCCACCTTAGAGGAGTTATCTTTTATCATGTTAAAATATGGTATGAGACCTTTTATGACATTTAAGACAGATTTGTTTCTCAGAGGTCAGTTTTCATGTGTCAGTTCATGAGGTGAAGAGTGGTAAGAAAGGCCTTCACTATTTTAGAGTGTACTTGAACAGATAATAAACATTTGTGTTCATTAAATTTTAAAACCTCAGTGGTATTAAGACTGTGTTGTTGAGACAGAACAGGTATAAAGTTCTTAATGTCTTTATGCTGGTTGGTCTGGCCCATCTCAAAGGCACCACTTTATTATAAGCATCCTATTAATCTTGCTGGAGAATTAATTTTTACAGTGCTCTTGTAGCATTCAGTCACCTGTTTACCTTTCATTGAACAAGGGTTAAGGGAACAATTCAGCGTGATTGCCAGGATGGCTCTGCTTTTACAAAGTAGTATTTCATTGCATTTACACTTAAGAGAATGTACTCTGATGGTAAGAACAGGAAAAGATGTAGGCTGGTGATAAATCTTAGTGTTAGCCCATTCTGAGTCAGTATCAAAAATAGCTCTGAATTGAGGACAAAACTCTCGTTATGTGTCATGAAAAGACTCACAATTAGTTATGAGCACTCATACTGACATTGTGCCCATCCTTCCCTCCATGGCTCAGAGAGAAGGGTGGTACAAATCCTTTTCTCTTTAACTCCAAGTCAACGTAGGCACTGAAAAAGATCTAACATACTCTTCCAGACTCAGTCCTAGCATAGAGGCATCAAGGACAATCTTCAATCTCAAAACAACAGAACTCTCTTAGCAATCTCTTACACATTCAGTTGCACTTTGCAAGAATTTCAATCTCCAGTAAGAAAAAAACCTGTAATGTTTCAAAGTGACATCCATCAGGCAAGCTGAAAGATTTACAGACAAGCATCTCTTTAAACACCGGAAATTAAATCTTGTAGAGCATGTGATTCAAATTTTGATGCATTTAGCCTTTGATTTGGAGTTTCATGAGATTCTTAGTAATGTCAGAGAAAATAATAATACAAATATAAGTGTTATGCAACTGCTTTTCAGGTATGTATTATGAAAATATTTTTAATGCTAGTCACTTGACATTCCTAGTTTTGCCCTAGTGTAGGTGTGGAAAAGACACAAAGAGAAAAAAAAGCAGTGGATATTTTTCTTCATTTAGGTGGATTTTTTTTTCTTTGAAAGATGAACAAGAGTTTCTTTTATTTTATATGCAGAGATAAATGGTTCACACATCAAAAGTGTGGAAGATCCCCACAAGAAGAGCTTGATTGAAAGTCTAATGAAATAAAAGGAAGATGAATCCAGAAAAGGATCATTTGCTTGTGAAATCACCTAATCTCTCCCAGCTGAGAAAAAGATGGGACTGCATTTTCACTGAGAGCAGTGTTCTGGCACTTCAGTTCATTGAATTATTTTAGTCAACCTTTTTCTTAAATATTTAATCACAAAGTTCAGAATCCAGACTCCTTTAAATTCAGAATAATTTGTTTAAAAATAATCACACTGCTGATTAGATGTGGACAAAACTTGCAGTCACTGACAAATTTGAACATTTGATTCTTAGAACAGTTTGCTTAGGAGAAAAACAACAAGAAGTTGGTGAGCAAAGAGATCTAATTGCCTGCACAGCAGCCTCAGCTTGTGTCTGCATCCCAGAGTCATAAACTGACGCTTGTACCACGTGCACTGCAAGGTTGTAACCATAACTTCAGACTTTAACAGCAGAGAATTGGGTTAACACATTTTGGGGGTAAAAACTGCTTACAGTGCAGAGCAGTAAGCAGCCATGATGACTTGCCAGATGTGATCCTGCTTGCTGTAACACATTCCCCATATCAGCACTTATTATTAATCAAACCTTATAGGAAGCTGCCTGCAACAGCATTCTGCAACCATGATTAATTAACCAGTAGGTTTTAAAGGGGAAAAAAAAATCACTTTCTCAGAGCCAAGGGTCTCTAGATTAAAAACTTGTAAGTACAAATGTAGGACTGCAGTATGTCAGCTTCTCAGGTGATTTTGTCCATCTTGAGTGGCAGAGGTGCGTGTCAGGCAAATTAAATGTTCTCTCACTTCAAATCCAGAAGTATGGTGGAGAAGCAGCACTACATGGTGCTGAATTACCTCTGAAGAGTCAAACAATGTTAATGCCTGGCTTTCTGAAAAGCACAGGCTCTCTAGTGAGAAGATAAAACCCAAACTTGATAGCTTGTAGCAAATGTCTGTAATTCAGACCAAGCTTTTAACTAAATTCCTTATAAGAAAAGAAAAAATCTTAGGCTGACATAAATGACAATTCCCTCTCCCTGACATCTGCATGAAAACCAAACAAGCATTTGACCTTAATATATTGCTGAACAGCCACACCCTGCTGGAAAAATTAACTGGGATATATACTTGATAATTTAAGCAACACACGTTCTAAAAACACTTCTTCTTGATGAAGAATAAAAAGTATGCCACGTACTTTTAACAATTAGCCATTCTAGTTCCACAAGTCAATCACATATCTAGCTTCACAAAAAATAATGGTATCACTACAAAATGACAGGGTTTTTCCAGTGAATGTTTTTGTTATATTCTCAGATGGGAGGTTTTGGTTTCTAGATTAGCAGGTTCACCAATGCAGGAGAAGACACAACTCCTGGGGCTCTTCCATTCCAGTGCAGAGTGGGAATATTAAGGGCTCATGACATTCCCAAAGCAGGATTACCTTCGACACCTTTAGCAGCCATTCATTGCCTAATCCCCAACACAGCATTACCAGGTCTCCTTCTGCAGCATCTGACAGGCACAAGAGCCACACTCAAGTCATGGCTCATAACCCACAGGACCCCCCAGTCCGTTATTATAGTTTACAGAACTGTGAGCACTGGACTGCTAAATTTGGTAAACATGCAATTCCTGTGTCTGTCAAATACCTTCCAAGAAGTGTCTCAGTTTCCCTGCTACAGATAATAACTTCTTTCCCGTCTTTTAATTTTTCTTACCCTATTCCATTCCTCCCTGTAAAGATTTTAATCCCTTAAAGATTTTAATATGCATGCACCAAACTTTGGCCAAACCAAAGAGACCTAGAGTGTGCTTAGCGTTTCCAGGACTAGTTTGCCTCCATCTAATACTAGTGTATTTCTCCAGGAGAAGGGAAAAAAAACCCCATCAACAACAAACCCCCTCAATAATCATGTTCAGCTACTTATTTATGAAAGTAACATTCATTTTGGCAGCTCGCCTCTACTCCAGAAAATGGAATCACTCTCACAGTGCACAATCTAAATATTAGCAGCCTTTGTACCCCTGAGCAATACCTAACACTGTAACGAGCCTCAACCTTGGTGACAGTGTCACACTGATTGCTCAAAGCATTTGAAAAATCAAACCAATTAAGATTTGGAGCCAATAACAACTTAGAATTTCCCCTTCTTAAAAAAAAAATAATTCTGATAATTTAGGATTACTTTTTTGGTCACATGAAAGCACATCAAAAGTCTCGCAAACCTTTGCTTGCCACACGGTCAAAATCCCTTTCCCCTTACCTTTTTTTGGAAGAAAAACAGTTTCTAATGTTATTGTGACCCTATTACCTTGCACCATAGCAGTACATCTTATGACATGTCAGAAGGGCATCAGTTACCATGGTATGAAACTGAATATATTTAATCTTTCCTTAATTTTCTAATAAAAACTAATGACATGGATATGTACATATAGATTATATTTTCGTGATTCAAGTGTTTTATTTTTCATCTGCATGAAATAATTCAGCAGTGAGAAACTGACAATAACGTTGGTGCTGACTAGCCCTGGATTAGAAAGTTAGTTCTGTTAATAGTTTGTTTTCACGGGTAGGAAAGAAACCTAAACCCCTTCGTAAGAGAAACTTTTAGCAGCATTCTAAAAGTTTTCCTTTTTGTCTTTTAATTTTCCATGGGTGTAGTATTTTTGTACCCACTCCAAAGGTCCCTTAGCTTCATGTGACCTTCAGTGAGTGCTCAGGGGTCAAGATAGGGGTGTTTAGGACAGGACAAAGTTTCAGGAGCAGAGCTTTTGGGGGATGGTTTTTGCAGAGACTTCTTAGCATGGGCTCTTCCAAGCTCTGCCCATGCAGCCAAGACAGTTAGTGTAGTTCCTTATAAATAATTAAAATAGAGATGCAACAATACATGCAAACCTGAACACAGTAACACCTCTTGCGACACTGCCTGAAAAAAACCCCAAATCCATATCCTCAAGTCCCACCTTCCATCCAATATGCCCCCAGCTGGTTGCCAGGCAACCAAAAAAAATATAATTGTGCCTTTGAATTAAGCATGGCTGAAGAAAACACAAACATGCAAAAGAAACGTTTCTTTCCCTGAACAGCTCCTAGGATTGAGGTGGCCTGAGCTCCACTTGCATCCAGGTGGTTCTGGGCAGGTGACAGCACTGTCATGCAGCAGCCTATGGGCCTGAGTCCCCACCAGTCCTGCTGGAAATGCTTTACAAGGAGCTCATTAAAAGGCAGCATGGATCGCACAGCTCAGTTCAGCACTGTGACCAAGCTACCCAACATGATTAAGGGGGTGTGGCAGCGCTTTTCAGAGGAAAAGAGCAACCACATGAGGTCAGATACCATCTGGTTGCTTTCACTCCAGCAACGAGCACTTTCTTGCAATTTCTCGCAATTTCTCTGCTCTGGAATGGGATAAATCTAGTGAGAATGGGTGCTGGTGAACTGGGAACACTACATCAGGATCTGTTATGCTCAGCAACTAATGTCACATGGGTACTACACATGTACGTCTCTTATTTTCGCCAGAGGAAATTCTCCACAGTGGAAAAAACTCTGCCTGCTTATCTATTAAGTGATGACAGTTCAGACCTGAATTTCAGCATGCAGGTAGAAAGGATACCACAGTGTCAGCAAGCTGAAAATGTGGCTCCTGACAGACACACACAGGGGAGAAAAGAGCAGTGAGAGCAGAATTCCAGTTTGTCGTCACTGTCATGTTGGGGGGGGCACAGAGGCAGAGAAAAGTTCTTGTCTCTTCTGTAATAGGACAAGCTCTGCAGTCAAGTTATTCCAAGATGTCCATCACATAAATGTAATGTCCTGGAATGGCAAGGTTTACCACAAAAGAATAGAAACATTATTTGGAAGAGACTGCTGGTGGTCATTAAAGCAAATCTGTCAATTTGGGGCTGTTGATTAAATCAGCCACAACTCTGAGGCTTGCGTACTTCGAGGGATGAGAGTCCAGAGCAGCAGCAGGCAGCCTCTTCTGAACCATCCATCCAAGGAAGAAACACTTCTCCTGTTAAAGCTTTCCAGAAAGGAGACTGCATGGCCCCATGCGGGATTGAACCAGAGGTATAAAGATGAGAGCCCTGGTGTCCTATTGCTTGTCTCCAGAGACACTGATTTTCCTTTATTTGATATTATGCTGTTATTATATAATCCTTTGTAGCTGGTGAATTTAAAAGGTTGACTTACAAAAAATCTCTCACTTGACAGCAATACTTCTAGAAACTGACGTTATTTGTTATGATTGAGGTATTTAAGAACATCACAGAAATTGGCTTAATTTCCACTTAGACTGAAGAGGGTTTTATTTTCATCTCTTAGTCATCTTTTCCTACAAATATGTTGAGTCTGAAGATGAATTCTGATCATGTAGAACTCAAATATGCATTCCTGTAAGGTGAAAATGGATTTGCATTTCGGAACAAGCCAGGCAAAATCAGTTCTTTATAAATCATGTTTTTAGGCACAGGAAAGTGAAAGCCTGGGGCTTTAATCTGTGAAATTCTGCACACTTGGACATGCACCTCACATAGTAAAATAACCCTGCAGAGCAGCAATTTTGATTTGAAAATATCTGTCCACTGTTCTTAACACATAGGTGCAAAAGGGAGAGAGAGGAATCATGTAGTTACCACTCAATGGTCAGTGCTTCAAGGACACCACTCGTGAGCATGAGAGAAACAGAATAAAGGAGTACTGCATAGAATTCCCTGCATTGATCTTCATTGACCTTCACCTTCAGACTTGCTTTCTTTTTGTCTCTGTGTGACTCCATTCAGTGAGGCATCAGCTCGACATTTTCATGGATTCATTCCCCGAGAGCTACAAAATTATTACAGTCCCTTATAAATCATCCATAAGCAGCACAAGGCTCACACAGTCTGTGAGGAATTGCATTCCTATCTTTCAAACCCAAGACTAGCAGACCTCCACAGATACCTTCAACTAAAAGTCAATTCCATGAAGATCTAACCAGTCATCCATGTTACCCTTGTCCACACAAAAAAAAGGAAAAACTGTAGCAATTTTTTTAATAATAACAATATTTAGACTCTGTGTATGTTAAATACATGTAGATCCCAGCCAATGAGCAATGTAGGTTTGGGGCCTACATTTGGGCTTTTTTGGAGTTGGGGGTTTTTTCCCCTTAAAAGTAATCCTGGCACTATAGGAGAATAAACTGCAGATTTTCCCAGGAGGTTAGAATCACGTCATGAGTACAGAAGATTATGTGCAAAGATAATTACTTTCCATAGCGTGATTTGCCCTTGCATGATTTCCTTAAAATGGTGTGGTAAGCACTTACCACCTATTAGATGCACATCAGTTCTACCAGGAACCTAATACCTACAACTGCTTTGCTTAGCCACTAATTAGCCTGACAAAAGGAGCTGTTGCCCCAGCCACACTACCCTGTATTCCAGTGATTTGTCATATCAGATGCTAACATCCAACATGCACTTCCCATATTAATGTTTCTGCCTGACACCTACAACAACTACATGGAAAATGTCCTTTTCCCCAGGTACAATAGATTTCCTGACAGCATTATTTGCCAATTCCTCTTTTTTCAAAGACTTTCCACTGGGAAAGTCTTTATTCACATATTAATTCACATATTAAAAATATGTGGCATTACCACCAGGCTCAAATCCATTTCAAGGGATTGATTTAAAAAAGGCTGAACTGCATCCAGAGAACAGCAATGAAGTGTGAAGGGCCTAGAGAACAAAACTTATGAGGAGCAGCTGAAGAAAGTGGGGAGGGTTTAGTCTGGGGGAAAGGAGGCTCAAGAAGATCTTCTAGCTCTCTACAACTACCTGAAAGGAGGTGGTGGTGAGGGCAGGGGTCATTGGTCTCCTCTCCCAAATAACAAGCAACAGGACAAGAGTTGCATCAGAGGAGGTTGAGGTTGTATATAGGAAAAATTTCTTCTTGGAAAGATTTGTCAAGCATTGGAACAGGCTGACCAGGAAAGTGATTCAGTCACCGTGTGTAGCTGTGACACTCAGGGACACAGTTTAGGGTGGACTTCGCTGTGCTGGGTTAACAGCTGGCCTCCCTGATCTCAAAGGTCTTTTCCAAGCTAAAGGATTCTATGACATCAACACCACATTATCCTCAAATCAGAGGACTCATTCCAACTGAGGGCATTGTCACCCCAAGCCCACCAGTATTCAGTCTAGTCAGCTTCCAATACAGGCAGCATCATCTGCTTCCAAACCTCAATAAATGACTAAAATAAAAGTGGCTGTTGTACATTCATGAGATATAAAGAATACTTGTTAATTTCCTAATGATTTCCCAAATAATTTCCACCAAGAAATGCTTCCTCCCACAACTGCAACATCTCTCAGCATGCACCACAAGTAGCCTACCCTGTGTTTTGAGCCTCCCCCCTGGAGCATGCCTGCAGTCAGTTTTCATCCACTTCTGCGAGAATCCCCTCCTCAACTCTGTTATCAGCCTATTCTACTGCCAACAGCACCTTTAGTGTTTTCAAGGTAATCTACACAGAAGAAAAGTAATTTGCAATGCACGCTGACTGACATTTAGCTCTCACCACACAGGAAAGAAAATCATCAAGGCAAAAAACATGTCTGATGTAGAACAGATAAAATAAAGCACGTCAAGAGGAGAATAAATTGTATGCCAAAATGTTGAGAGAGACAGACATGTTTTTTCTTTCTAAGACATCTGCAAAGGAAACCTGGTATCAGCTGAATTAAACTGCCTAGGTTAGGACGTAATAAGGAAATGAACTTATATATAGCACCGTGCTCTCCATGTATCAGAATTGTCCATGTGCTAAACAAGCCTAGAAAGCCTCGTTTGCTTTTCTTGCTACCACGCAGAGCTAGAAGTCTGATGGGAATAATAAGAAGAGAGCTCTCCTCCAGAGACTGCTTTGCAGATTAATTTGCATGTAGTATTTACCTAATAAAAGAGGTGTGCCAGTTGGTAACATGACCAAGGAAAGGGTTTATGTATAAGAAATAACTTCCAGAACAGCATCGCACATTTCAGGACTGTGTTGTTTGCTGTGACAGGAAAGATCAGAAGTACAGAGGCATGTTTCAATACATCTTGACAACTTTTGCTTGTGTTCTCCCAGGAATTTGTTGACAAATTCATGATAAAAAAGTTATATTTTACTTAGCAAGAAGAAACAAACTATTTCTCCCACATAATACAAAGAGCATGGGAGAAATAGGACAAGTACCCTCTTCCATAAGGAATTGTAAATCTATATCCAGTAGTGACTGCATCATACAAACAGATTGCCAAATGTGTTTGGGGATTCACAAGAGCAGAGCACATCAATGTGCAATGAATCACTTGAGAGCTAGTGAGAGTAGGAGCAAGGGCCACTTCTCCTTGGCAAGTGTGAGACAGCCGCTCTTTCAAAGAGCAAGCAGTGGGTAGAGAAATAGTTTATGAGTCCAAGAAAACTATTATGTGCTATAAATCTTCTTAAAAATTGAAGCAGATATCTGTCTTCTTAAAAAAGTCTACCTTGAAAGAAGTGAAGCAAAACTAACCTATAGTTTATAAGGCCTTTTAAAACCTACAGAGCAGTAACATTTTAAATCCTACTAATCTGGTATTTGTACCAGTATAGCTTCCACATCCCTATTTATGCACAGGCATGATTAATTTTATTTCTTGTACTCCCCCTTCCTTTTTCCTCTCCCTACAGGCATCTACTTTATTTCTAAGTGCAAGTGTAAAGGAGAGAAAAAAGCCTGAGAAAATTTAGAACTAAAATACTAGTTATGCAACAGAAAATGCAAACAAAAGGTGGAAAAATCCCAGGATAAGAATAAAACTGTAGGCTTTGACCTAGGCTGGAATTCAATCCTGCAACAGAATTGCAAAGGTTGAGGACTATAAAACTGTAGTATATTATTTGCAGGATTGGTAAGAGCTGCTTCCAATATACAGGTTCTACTCAATTTCTTGAAGCATGAGTTCTGCAAAGCACTTGAACATGCAGTTAACATCAAGTGTATGCTTAACTCACACTGATTTTAAAGCAGTTTAGACACTGAGTATTTGCAGAATCAGAATCAGAGGTGTCAAAGCCTGACTGTCAGCTGCCTGCACTGTTTCAAGTGAGGCACTACATACTTCTGCATTTCACTCTTCAGTTTTGAACCACTGCATCAAGGAAAGCTTCTATTAACATTTTCTTGCACAAAAGGCAATCCATGTGCTTAAAAACATATGTCTTGTGTATTCTTCTCTCCTTCCTTCCATTGACTAAGTTCAGGAAAACCTGTGTCCAAGCATAATTAAACTTTGACCAACACATTAAGAAAAACAAGTGACTAAGACTTTATTCTAACAAGATGTAAAATACTAAAATTCCCAAAGGACAAAATGCAATTTTGCCTTCATTTTATTTTGGTATTGGTAAAAAACATTTCTTGTGGTTCTGATTTGGGGGTTTGTGGTGGCTTTTTTACATTTTTCTACCCATATTACCACTTTTTAGAACACTTTGGTACAGACTGCATCTGTAGCATTGCTAACATACACACTGCTGTTTAATACAGAGAAATTAAGGAAATTATAAACCACAAAGTGGAAATTACAGAGTACAAAATGTGTCTTTTCCCCAGACATAATTAATAGAAGGGGAAGGGGAAGGGGAA